>LPNX011234437.1:778588-866174 GCA_001517045.1 Pseudotsuga menziesii
AACTCAAAGATATCTTGGACGCCATTTTTTAAAATTATATTGGTTATTAAATTTCCAACTCAACATGCATATTTTTCTTATTTGGCCCATTTTATCCCCAAATTTTCTAAAACTCAAAGGCAACCTTGTAGTCAAAGCAATCTCTACACTCTATCATTGGACACATGCACTCAAGATAGTACCTATGGGCCAATTCCAAGTTTGTTCACACTAGTTTGGAGTGGAGACATATCACCACCTTTTATGTTTGAATAGGGTGCACTAGCTTTGCAACTTACCAGAGAACAAGATGGAGGCTCAATTTAATTTTTGATTCACACACTCGCAACTAGATTCAAGGTCATTTTCATTGCCTCTATCAAGAATGCAAGAACTCCCTCTATGTCTTCTTCAAATACCCAAATCAACAATGCTTAGCCTCATACATTGATCACCTCCTTCTTCACAATACTACCCAATGGCACAAAGAGGCAAACAAAGCACAACATCATCTCAAATCCTATACAAATAAGACAACCTAAGGAAAGCACTCGCCCTCCAAGTACTAGTGCAACCATAGTTAAGTGGTCGGTGAACATTGATAGGAAGCAACCACTTAATTCAGGAGAGCTTCAAAAAAAATTGGGGATGGTCTACCCAGAGAGTCAAATAATAAAAACCCACATTGTTTATCTCTCGTGTGAGTACACACAATAAAATAAAATCCCACATTGCTTATCTCTTGTGTGCTCATGTGTAGTAAATTGGAACTCACCCACAATAAAATAAAATCCCACATTGCTTATTTCTTGTGTGCTCATGTGTAGTAAATTGGAACTCACCCACAATAAAATAAAAGCCCATAGTAAAAACCCATAGACAACTAAAAATCTACGAGAATCTAGGATTTGTGGAGATCAACCTCTCCATCCCAATCCAAAAGTGGTTTTAATACGTATCCACTTAACAATATCATTGCAAAGTTATTTTTAATCCCCTTATTTACTACCAATTCAATTTAAAGCTCCACTCAACTATTGGGAGGGGGAAGAGGGGATAGAACCATTATGCATTAAAACATTCCCACTATATAACCCATAGTGATATGGAAATATTTGATGATTTAGATTTTGCTAAAAGTTGCCTTCACACTCCTGCAATGTATATCCAATGTATATTATTAGATTATGACAACTGCTTATCTCTTCAAATGGGCTTAACATCGCCCAAAAAAGGAAACATGCTTTAGAAAGAGAATTAAGACATGTAGGAATGTGATGGCTTGGGTAGAGCCTTTGATATAGAAAGCATGCATGAAGCTTTATATTCATGGATTCCTTTTGAGTTTTGTTGGAATCTTTAGGAATGTCATGCATGCAAATTATATCCTCACAATGGCATGCCTTGGATGTACAATAATATCAATACATTATAAGAGTGCAAAGGCAACTCAGCGACATGCATTGGATATACAATAATATCCATTGTAAAAGTGAAGGTAAGATTTTCCAGTTCTTATAGTTATTTAAATAATCATTTTTGTTTTCCACATTTGGTTCTTAATTGAAATGTTCAATAATTGTTTCAAAAGAAATACGTTGCTTCTCATAAAATGAAGATGGAGAAATTGATGAAGGATGTGAATCATTCGATATGGCTCCAGTTACACCTGAATTTTAATGAAATTTGTTGGGTCTTCTAGACTAATATTTGAGTTTGTTGGGTCTTCTAAACTAACATTTGAGCTTGTCGTATCATTCCACACATGATTCAAGTCAAAGTCTCTATGGCCAAGAGTTTCAATATGAGACATGAAAATAGTATTAGAAGGAATAATGAAAGATAACATTTGTCTTTCATCCATGTCATTATGAATATTGAGTTCCTCCTGGTTCGTATCATCATCTTCTTCAACAATGTTTGGTGGCAATGACATTCTATCAACACGTCAAGGTCGATATGTAAAATTCCTCTAATTTTGAATAATAATATCAATGTGAATGTTTATAAATAGATTATACAAAAGTAATTCACTTGGGAAGAATGATTCAAAACTATCTAAATTGTCCTTAGGAACTTCAAAAAACCGCAAGATACTCGAACTATTGAGGGCTTATCTCTTAGCTTCTAAGGTTATTTCTTGCGACGTGGAGCAAAAAGACCAATATAAAAAGAACCTTTGAAGACAAGAGACAAGCCCTTAATAATTCGAGTATGTTGTGATTTTTTTAAGTTTCGAAGGTCAATTCAAATTGTTTTGAATCATTCTATCTGAATGAATTACTTCAATATAAACCATTCAGAAACATTCAAATTGATATAGATATCACCACATAAATTATTTTTCAAAATTGGAGAAATTCTACATATCGACCTTGGCATGTTGACAAAATACCATTGCCACCAAATATTGTTGAAAAAAATTATGATACAAATCAAGAGGAAATCAATATTCCTAATGACATGGATGTTATTCCTCTCAATATTGTTCACGTGTCTAATATTGAAACTTTTGGCCATACAAACCTTGACCTAAACCATATGTGGAATGATACTACAAGTTCAAATGTCAATCTATAAGATGCAACAAATTTCATAAAAAATTAACGTCTAATTGAAGTCATGCCAAATGAGTCACATCCTACATCAACTTTTCCATCTTCATTAAGCAACGTCTTTCTTTTGAAACTATTATTGAACATCTCAATCAAATACCAAATATAGAAAAACTGAAAATGATTATTCAAAAAATGGTAGGAATTGGAAAGTCTTACCTTCACACTCTTACAATTGATATTATTGGATATTCAATGCATGTCACCGAGTTGCTTTCGCATTCTTCCAATGTATTGATATTATTGTATATCCATGGCATGTCATTGTGATGATAGAATTTTCATGCAAGACATTCCTAAAGATTCCAACAAAACTCAAAAGGAATCCATGAATCCAAGCTTCATGCACCCTCAAAGGCCCTACCCAAGCCATCACATTGCTTTATGTTTCAATTCTCTTGCTCAAGTGCGTGTCTTTGTTTTGTCGATGTTATACATGTTTGGAGAGCCTAGTAATAGTCATAGTCCAACAAAATAGTTAAACTAAAAAGTATCAAATTATGGCAATAGGCATCGATCCCTCTGTAGGTGGGATAAAGGCTACTAAGTTCTTAGCTCAAAGAGGTCATTACAACTTTGTGGATGTCTCCTTGTTGGGAAAGGAGGATTACAAAGTAAGATAGGGTCTCAAGAAGTTCTTAGCTCAAGGAAGGCATGCCAAATTCATTGTATTATCCTCGAGTAGGAGAAAACGAGACTTGCAAAGTTCCATAAAACATCAACGAGTTCCTAGCTCAAAGAGGACATTACACCTTGGTTGATGTCTTGATGGGTAGGTCAAAGAGAGGCTTACAAAGTTTCATAAGATCTCAAGAGGCCACATTCCTAGCTCAAAGATGACATTACACATTGACTAATGTCTCAATGGGTAGGTAAAAAATAAGCTTACAAAGTTTCATAATATCTCAAAAGGTTCTTAGTTCAAAGAGGACACTACGCCTCCACTAATGTGGATGATCAAGGGCAAGAAACCTAGGATCAAGAGGGTGGAAGAGTGCTCAAGCACTTCACTAACAAAATGAATAACTTTAGGTATGCACTTACAAATACCTATTCAAAGTTATGGAGGACAAAGATGATTTAATTTGGATTGCATACCCTAAGGTAAATTAGTAGGAAGTAAAGATGCACACCAATCATTGGCTTTCGTAACAAGTCCAAGCAATCTATTCCTCTCCAAATTATCTAAGAAGAAAACAACATTGACAGGGAAGTGAACATAGAAAAAGCTCCTCTTTAAGGCTACTTTGAGAGAGCCTCCAAGAAAACCTAAGACAGGTGCATCCTATGTTACCAGAAACATGACATTGCTATACGTTTTTGAGAGAAAATGTGGTAGAAACAAGGACATGACGAAAACCATCATTTTCTACGACTGTTCTTGTTTCTAGATTAAAAGAACTAGTTTTTACAAAAACGTCGTTCTTGGGAGCAATTTTTGCAGCAACGGTTTTTCGTTTTTTGAGGAGCTCTTTCCATATAGCTTCAAAGTTGAATTTAATTTTTGGTCGTTTGGTGGGTGGAGTGTAGAGACCACATAAATGTTCATTCGCCAAAAACCGAATGACCATTAACTACTATGCGGCCTGAAAGCTTGGTGGAGCGAAGATCACTGGATGGAGTGGATTGCCTAAAAGCTTGAATATTACCAGATTTTCATGTAAATGCTAGTAGCTATGATTTCTCTATTTTTAATTCATGTTTCTGCAATATTCATTGTTCTTGCTTTTCTTTGAATTATTTTCTCATTCTTCAACTCTAGATTCATCTCGCCAGTCCCCTATTTTACCACACTTTCATGCCATTTTAATGAGCCATAATAACATGTAATAAAGGAGCTGGCAATGGCTTTCCTCCCACAAAGGCATCTCGAGACCAATAAAATGCTATCATCTAGACAAGGCTATTGGAAAGCTTGAGAGACATCTCTACCCAAAAAAATAAATAAAGATAGATCTACAGGCAAGATGGAAATTGTTATCCAATTATTGACCCCAAACTAGATGTAGGAAGATCATAGCAAACACAACTTAAGGGAGAAACAAATAAAACAACGTTTTATTGCTTTCTCAATAAATATTAATTAATTTGTTCGAATGTTTACTTTGTTGTGAGTGTCTCTACCTTAACTAAGCTCGGTGCCTCTCTCTTAAGGTGAAATCACAGGCCTCATACTCTATTTCATAAATCCCCTCAGTTTGCAAATTTCAATGTAGTCATTTGCCCAAAAAATGTCATGACTCCGACTTTTCTCAATTTTAGCATATTTATATACTTGAGTATAAGCATTTCCCAAAACAATTTTACTTTATTATTACGGTACCCACATTGGAATAACCAGCCTAGATCCAAATCCTAGGCTCTATCAAGCGTCAAGAGGGATCAAATCTCCCGAGGTGCAAACCTACTTGAGTGCAATACGTGAGAAGATGTTTGCACCTCGGGAGATTTGATCCCTCTCGTCGCTTGATAGAGCCCAGGATTTGGATCTAGGCTAGTTTCAATTGTGGGCGGTGACACAAAACTGGAGTTTGATAAACATTGTAAGGAACACGTTAAATTGAAAACACGGATAGGTACATTTTTTTAGCATTTCCACTAAAAAAGATTTAGATTTAGAAATTTGATCTATTTCGACAATTGGTAGATTTTTTTTAAGGTAGATATATGCTAGTAAAACACATCTATCAATTCTGAACTTGGGATTTCGTTGCCGGCTACAATTTCTGAAATAAAGGAAATTTTAATATGCTTTCTAGCTTTGAAGTACAACAATTACAATATAATTACCCTTCTCATTTGAATTTAAACACTGATTCTCAAGTATGATATTCCTATCAACGATTATCTCGTGTGACGAGAAGCTAATTCAAACTCAACTCCAAACTCTCACATGGTGCTTGTGAGAGTTGGCCAGCTCTTTAGATGTTTGGAATTGCCGTTAGATTTGTTATCTTTGCATTCAAAACAATGCTCCCCTTGCTCAGCATGTAGCAAATTCATTTCTGACGAAATGTAGCAACGTTCTTCAGCGCCTAGCTGAGTTTCAACATGGTGGCAGAGATTGAGATGCTCTTCACCATTTTCACTTGATCCAAACATGGTTAGAAATTTGGTCATCCAACGACAGAGACTTGTATACAACTACTTTGTAAGTCTAATGTCCACACAAAGATGAAGCTAATGGCCTTCCTCTTCTCGATTATAAAGAATATTACAAAAATGATAAAAGCCAACATATGGGACTTGGGGAATTTACAAAGGCCTCTAGATCATTATCAAATTTGAATGGCCACTCCCAAACTTATGTTGAATGGAGAGTATTTAGACTTGGGAATCAAAAAGGCCAAATTTGAATGGAAACTTCATTTATTTTTAATGAATAAATTGAATGGACAGATAGAGTTAAGTTAAAAAAAAAGAATATATACACGTAACCTTTTAACTTGAGAATTATAGTAAAATAGTAAAATTATAATTAAGTTGAAAATTATATGAGATAATAAGGTTGAAAAATGTAATTGTCTTTCAAAGCATATATATATATATATTTCCAAAATTTGAAGTCAACTACCTCTAAAGTAAATAAGGTAAGAAATTTTAATAAACCTTGAAAGCAAAGCTGTAATCTTTATAGAAATTTTAAAGTATAATAATGAATACATAATTTGAGCATATCTTAATTTGTTTCATTATGATTGACAGATAGATGGTACAATGCTTATGGAAAAATAATCTTGAGAAATGAAGATATTGATTAGTGTTTGAAATAATACATTTTTAAAAATTTTAAAATTTTTCAATAGTAGTTTTTTTTTTTATTTTCTTTATTTTTAAATGAAATTTGGTAAAAAATTTACCAAATCTCCTTGCATGCAATATGTTAAAATTATCATGCATTTATTATTTTAATTGAGATACTGTACAACATCTCGTCAATCTCATAGCCTATGTACAATAGAGAAGCTATTGGTGCCTTGTGGAAAATAGTTGTTTAATTTAATTTGGTGACCGGTACATCTCGTCAATCTCATAGCCTATGTACAATAGAGAAGCTATTGGTGCCTTGTGGAAAATAGTTGTTTAATTTAATTTGGTGAGCGGCCAATGGAGTCCCACTTCTTACCATAAAAACTGAGCATTCATTCATCATTAAATAAAGTGGTACAAGGATAACATGTTCAGGTGCACTGTTCCACATAGCATGTACTCTGACAGGTTCCTTACATTATTACATATATAAGCCCATGCATATTGATTGCCCCAATTGTAGAGGGTAAACTTTTCTTTTTTCATTTCGGTTTCTATTGTGTGATCGACATTTATTGAAGTTCTACCAAAATCAATGAAGGAGATTGCCACTAAATCCCAAAGTTAAGGAAGTCAGTACATTGTAAATGCAGCCAGGAATATGCAACGATCTCACTTTGAAAAGATTTTTATGTCAAACAATATATTTGTTACATGTCAGCTTATTTGCATAAACAAACGCAGAGCGTTGTAGAAATTGTTGGGATGTGAAAACCAATGAGATTTCCAACAAATCATTTAAATCTTTCTGCCCAAACTACCAATAAAAAATAACATGCTATCAAAACGCTAGGAGAGAACTGTCATGATCAGGGTCAAGATGGTTGCCTCACGTTAAGAGGAAATATCATATTTGACACATTAATATTGAAAAGGAGAAATGAATAGCTACCATCGTGACATAACATTTATTGAAGAAGTTCTTGCCTCGATCTTTTATTGCCAATTCTAGATGAATGAAGGAATTGATCAAATCACCAAGATGATATCATCCAATACCAATTCACTAGATGAATTGAAAGGGTATTTTTACATTTTCTTTTAACGTTTTCATTTTTACAATGAAGAAATTCTTTCATTTTGTTTTCATTAATTAATATATTTGAAAAGAATAATTCAATAAAATAATACCACAGTTACATTTTTGTGCAGGTCTGGTGGAAGTGGAAAGAATCCACCGGTTTAGTAGGTTATCGAAGCATATATGCATTGGGTATCCTTGCCAATAGATCATTGTTTCGCCATGTCAATAGATCACATAGATTTCAAGATAAAGTGATAACAGGTAGTGAGGAGGAGATTAGGCAGGGGAGGAGATTAGGTAAGTGTGAGGCCGCGCTGGTGTGAGTAGGAGATGGCTGGCTGGGAGGTTGCACCGTCTGGCTGGAAGGAGATGGCTGAGCTTGCCCTCTTCCACAGTATTCAGCCCCAAAGTTTGCCAGTCTTAATGGCCCACAGTATTCAGCCAGGAAGATAGAGAATTCACCCATTGTTGCCAAATATAAGTTGCTGAATATAAAATATAAAATTTAAAATTCCAAAAATAAGTTGCCAATAGAAGTTGCTGAATTTATAATTTAAAATTTAAATTTCTTACCTAAGTTTATTGTCCTTACGACCTTACATTATTTGGTAGACAAAATATTTACTACTTTTTACATTAGTTATTTCAATATTACAAACGTTACATCACATTACAAGATCTCTACCATAATATTCACTATCACTATTAACATTAGTTACTTCAATATGTAACAAGATCTCTACCATAATATTCACTATCACTATTAACATTGGTTACTTCAATATTATAAACATTACATCACGTTACAAGATCTTTACCATAATATTCACTATCACTATTATTTTTTGCCGACATGTTACAAACCTTACAAACTCTCTACCATAATATTCACCATCACTATTACTTTTTGGCAGACATGTTACAAAGCTTACAAACATTAGTTACAAGATCTCTCCCATAATATTCCCAATCACTATTATTTTTTGCCGACATCAAACCTTACAAACATTAGTTACAAGATCTCTCCCATAAAATTCCCAATCACTATTAATTTTTGCCAACATGTTACAAACGTTACTAACCTTACATCACATTACAAGATCTCTCCCATAATATTCATTATCACTATTATTTTTTGCCGACATGTTACAAACATTACTAACGTTACATCACGTTACAAAATCTGTCCCATACTAGGCTGTAGAGCACTTCTCGAGGCAATGAACTTTATTCCAAGGGTACATACAATGTAAGAGAAATTTGAATATCCTTCTTCAGCCTTTGTAGTTGAACCATTTCTTTTAATTCTTTCGCTAAATCTAAATATTGGCAGCGATATTAAACTATTATATTTCTTACCTTTTTAGTTAAATCTCTGGTTTAGTGCAACTTTATTCTTGCTGTCAACGCAGGGACAATTCTTAAAATGAAATAGGTAACGTGGATTTATAAAAAAAATTCTTTGATCTTTTCATAATCAGTTCCACAAAGTGATACTCCTTGCAGCAAAAATTTCAGATCACATTGTTACAAATTATAATCACTGGTGTACCAAAATGATTGTGAATTTTAAAATAGCAATGGTAAAGAAAGACATGCCTTGTAGGTTGAACAATTTGTGAATTATTAAATTTTAATTTTATATAAATATTTTGTAATTAATAAATTAAATAGCCATGGTTTGGCAGCCGAT
This sequence comes from Pseudotsuga menziesii, assembly GCA_001517045.1. Classification (NCBI taxonomy): domain Eukaryota; kingdom Viridiplantae; phylum Streptophyta; class Pinopsida; order Pinales; family Pinaceae; genus Pseudotsuga; species Pseudotsuga menziesii. The sequence continues at coordinate 787,710 of LPNX011234437.1, forward strand.
GTTTTCTCCATTTCTAGTCATTGGCTGTTTTATATTCTTTTATATTCCTTTCGTCAATTTTATTAATTTTTTATAATATTGAAACTTTCTGACACTCCAGGCTGATTGGCTCCTCTATATTCTTTTTGTCAATCTTATTAATTTTTTATAATAGCTCCTCTATATTCTTTTTTTAATCTTATTAATTTTTTATAATATTGAAATTTCTTGACACTACATAAGAAACATAATAACATTTCTAGTGAATAAGTTTGACTAGAAAGATTTTTATTAGATTTATTTGCATTTTAACATTTCTTCTAGAATTTGCAAAAAAAGAATTTTGATATATACTAGGTAGATATTACAATAAATCTTTTAAGAACACACTAAAGGGTGAGCGATCTGGGAGCACTTCACCTTCAATTTTGTTGTTTTTTTAGGTCTCCTTAAGGGTGAGTGATCTAGGAGCACTTCACCTTCAATTTTGTTGTTTTTCTGTCTCCTTGTTTCTTATATGTGGAACCTGCAAACCTCGTTTCTCATTTCCAGTAACATAAGGTGCATCATACATGCAGAGTCCACCACTTTTAAAAAAGGACAATATAACCTTCATGTGTGGTCTTTGGTCATGCTCTCGAAGTAACCTTCATGTGTGGTCTTTGGTCATGCTCTCGAAGTAAAACGTGGATGAGAGGAGGATGGAGAAATCTGAACTTGTTAATTGAGGATGGTTAAGGAGATTAATTGTAATTTCTCCAGGGTATCTTTTTACATGCCTACAGAGAAATCAACTCTGAAGCGGATAGCCTTGCAAACATGGAAGTAGGTGTCTCAATTTGGGCTACTGAAGATCACTGAAGCTGTTGGAAGGAGATCAATTGCAGTTTCACCGTGGAATCTTTATACGATACCTATAGAAAAATCAACTCTTAGAGGACAGCCTTGTATGGTATCTTTATATGTAACCAACACAGAAATCAGCTCTAAGGACAGTTGTATGGTATCTTTATATGTAACCTACAGAGAAATCAGCTATGAGCGGACAGCCTTGTATGGTATCTTTATATGCAACCAACAGAGAAATCAGCTCTAAGGACAGCCTTGCATGGTATCTTTATATGTAACCTACAAAGAAATCAGCTATGAGCGGACAGCCTTGCAAAGGTGGTAGTGAAGTCTCAATTTAGGGTACAGAGGATCAGTGTTGCTGTGGAAAGCAAGGCATCATCCTTGACTAATACTCGACTAATCTTAATTGGATTGTGTTGTCCCACGAAGGGAATCTAATTGTTTGAGCTTAGGATGCCAACAGCCTGCAAGGCTGCCTTATTGATGCATAAATGCTCAGATTTTGGCAGGCAAATGCATTTGCACATATAGTCATCGCTGAATCGATACTTCTACTTGAAACAAAAAGAGGATAAATTTTTCCACAGGATAAAAAAACACTAAACATACATGAGAATACCCTTCATTTGTTTGACAAAATCAATTGCTCCATATTAAACAAATTAATTATCCTACAAGAAATTGTCCCTTAAAAAGACACACTCTGAATCATCTGTCAGATAAGAAGCTATCGGTGATTGGCTATGAAACAGCTATTAGAGAAGATTGCAACATATCCAATAAAACCAATATCTATAACTGAACCGGTTCTACAAGTATTCATCCCTAGAAAAAAAACGTCTGCATTACGTATTGAAGAAAACTCTCATATTATCAGTCAGTTCTCCTGCAAGAATCATTAAAGTGATACCCTGTGAATCATCTATCGGAAAAGATGCTTACGGGAAATCGTCCATTAAAAATAGATTGCAACACATTGATGAATGGAATTGTGTTAAGAGTATTATAACCATTAATAATACGTAGACAGACTTTAAAGTGCAGAGTGATCAGATAGAGCTAATAACTGAGAATGCCATCATCCCGGCACTCAAACCAATAGGGAATCATATGATCATCATTTCACTCTTCCAGTAGCCATAAATGCACACAGAAACCCAACAAAAAAGACTTTTCGCAGAGTAAAGAAAAAAATACATAAAAGATGAATAAGGAATGATGCATGATGCAAACAAATGAATAAGGAATGGTGGCATCAGGTCTCCAAGGTGTGGCATCAGGGTATTCAGCCGCAAATTATCCATTATAGAGTTTATCATCACTTGCAATTCATCATTAATCGCGACAAATCTTACAGACTGAACATAAATTACACTTCATGAGGAAATTAGATCTATGAGGAGCCGGCATTCTTAGAATAATAAGACACGCATCATAGCAGTCAGCAAAACACAGTTACGACAAAACAAATAGTAAATCGGAGATAACAGAAGATAATGCTTACATTTCGCATACCCTAGCCACACCCTTTGTAGCCTACTATAATTGATTTCAATTCGCTTCAACCTACACAAACAGAAAACAAAAGCGTAGTTGTCCTGGCAACAACCTTAAAACAGTCTCTATAACACACATCTCGCCGAAGAGCCACAAAGCCATTGAAACTCTTGCTTCGACTGTAATTTTATAGCGTCCTCGAGTTTAACGGCATCGAGCTTAGGGTTTGAGAGAGCTAGGGTATATTTCTAGGGCTTGATGGGATTGAATTTAGGGTTCGAGGGAGTTAGGGTTTTAGAAGCCGAACTCCAATGATCCAATACCTTCGCGTTTAAATCAATTACCAATTTCCTTTCTTGAGATTAAAATTTTGTTTCTTCATTTAGGGTTTTTAGGGGGTGTTATTATGATATTAAAATTTTGTTTTGGGGTTATCATGGGATTAAAATTTTGTTTTGGTTTCATTTTAGTTTTAAGTCTATAATGAAACATTGCTTTTGCTTTTATGTAGAACTTGATCTTGGTGAAGTTATAAGTTATTTGTCACTAGCGGGCAATTGGAGTGGTAAAGGCCGAGCACAGTATTACGATCAACCTAGGATCAATTTGGGAGGCGCCTCGGGCCATCCATGATTCCACATGGATATCAGGTAGTGGGCCATCCTTGATTCCATATGGATATCTATTATGAGGTGGTGTTAGTGCGGTTTTAAAAAAATGGTTAAAAACTATTTATAAGAAAAAGAAAAACCTATCAGCTTTGTTGACTTTAGACCTGTCTCCCTCTGCAATCTGACCTACAAGCTGATATCTAAAATCATTGCTCTCAAGCTTAAACCCTTCCTGGATAAATTCATCTCCCCTGAACAGTTTGGTTTCCTAAAAAACAGGCAGATTATTAAACCAGTGGGAATCACACAGGAAGCTTTGCATACTATCAAGACAAAAAAAGATGTGCACTAGTTCTCAAGCTTGATCTGGTAAAAGCTTTTGATGGGGTTAATTGGACTTACTTGAGACTCATTATGCTTCATATTGGAATTCCTCTGTTGGGGGTGAACTGGATAATGGGTTGTATTTCTTCAGCAAACTTCGCTCTGCTCATCAATGGCTCACCCTCGGGTTTCTTCACTGCTTCGAGAGGTATCAGGCAGGGCTACCCTCTATCTCCCTTGTTGTTTATTTTGGTCATAGAAGGTCTTAGTTTGCTTTTAAAAGATGCCAAGGCAGGTGGTAAAATCCGGGGCATAATTTTTTTAGCATCACTTGCCCTTACTCACCTTCTCTTCGTCGATGATGTTGTTCTTTGTGGTCTTGGAACTTTGGAGGAGTGGTTGGCCTTTCAGGTGATTCTTGAGACCTTTTGTTCTGCTTCAGGCATGAGCATTATCGTGGATGAGTCTAGATTTCTTTTCAATGAGTTGGAGGAGGGTGTTCTCAATAGCATACGCCTTTTCTTGCCTTATAATGCAGATCCCATCCATATGGGGTTTAAGTATCTGGGGTATTTTATCAAACCGTTAGGCTATGGGGTGAAGGACTGGCTTTGGCTGTTGAGGAGGTTTGAGAAAAGAATCGAAAACTGGGCTTTTAAGCTTCTTTCTCTGGGAGGAAGACTTGTCCTCATCCGAGCTGTTCTTTCGAGCTTACATGTCTATTGGTTTGCCTTGGCTCCGATATCGGTTTCTATTCTTAATAAGATGAGGCAAATGATCTTTTTTTTTTGTGGGGCTCTAGTAAGAATAGAACTCGTTTCCATCATGTGGATGGGTAGACTCTGGCCAGACCTCTCGTTTTTGGGGGCTGGGGCATAAAATCTTTGTCTTGGTTCAACATCTCATTAAGACTCAGTAGTCTTTGGAAGGCCCTTAAAGGTTTTGGTATTTGGCATCAGGTCATCTCTGCAAAGTACATGAAGGAACAACCTCTAGATGTTTGGCTTAGAAAAAAGAATTTCTTGCTCAGAGGTGCTTCTATTTTCTGGAATGGATTTATAAAGACCATCCCTTGGCTTGGTAAATGCCTAAGTTGGAAGGTGGGTAATGGACAAGATATTGTTATTGGTTCTGATCCTGTTATTGGTTCCTCGTCGTGCCTCTTTTTCGATCAGGATTTTAGGAGCTACCTTCGTGACTATGGGATTCTAACACTTCAACATGCGCAAAATCCCTTTATGGATTCTCAGTCCTATTGGATAAGTGCCGATGATTTGGAGTTGGGGGGTGAATGGAGATCAGTATGGGAGTCTTATATTGCGGGTTTGCAGAATGGTGGCATCCTTCTGGTTCAGGAATCAGACTCTTTGTTAGGGTCCTACAACAAAAAGAATGGGAGGGTTAGTGCAACCCTTGTTTATGACTTGATTGTAAATTCTCATCTGACCCCATGTGAGGATAAATTAATGACTGGGTTGTGGGGCTTGTGCTTCCCCTTGAAGATAAAATGCTTTGTTTGGCTAGCATTCAAAAATCGAATTCTGACTTGGGATAACCTGGTGGGCAGAGGATGGCATGGTCCTGGTAGATGTGGGTTGTGTCTCTTGGGAGAGGATTCAATTCAGCATTTGCATGTGGATTCTTCTGTCACCAATTTTATTTTTGCAGCTCTGGGGAACTTACACCATTGTAAGATACCTATCTTGGATGCTTCCATTGTGGAATTTCTAGTGTCTTGAGAAAGACTCAATTCCCATCATTATTATACCCCTTACTTTGTATTCTGGTGCGTTTGGAATGCTCGTAATAAGGCCATTTTTGAGGAAAAAAAAATCTCTCTCGACGTACTTACCAGTAAGGTGAATCATCTTATCCACAGATTCCCTGTACCAGAAAGAAGGAATACAATCCGGATTATTGGGCCTGTTCTTGTATTAGCATATTCGGTCGATTTTTTTGATGGTGCTGCATCGAATGAAATGGGAGGGGCTGGAGTATTTCTAGCAATCAGCCATGTTCACTCTTTTCACATCAAGCTAGGGTGTGGTCTGAGTACTAACATGAGGCCTGAACTGTTGGCCTTATGGTCTCTTCTGTATTGGGAAAAAATGTTGGGTCTCCCCTCTCTGTATATTTTTGGAGATTCATCAGTGATCATCAACTGGGAAAATGGCAAGGCAACTTTGGCTTGCCTTGCTTTAGATAACTGGTGCGAGGCCATTAGAAAAATGATGCAAAAATTTCTCAGCCTAGACTTGGAACATGTATACAGAGAGCACAATCAGAGTGCAGATGGCTTCTCCAAAGAGGCCTTGGTTTTGGACTCAGGCATTTGTATTATCTCTGAGTTTTATGATGATTCTGTTATTCAATCTGGGGAATACAAACTCTTTTGAGTTTTTTGTGCCGGAGCTTGGTCTCCTTTTCTTTTTTTGGGCACTGTGTATGGATCAGATCCTTGGGTTCCTTTTTCGGTCATGGATGGAGGTTCTCTCTGGAGGAGTAGTCTAGTCTCTCTTTGTGCTCTCTGGATGGGTGTCTGGTTGTCTATTTGGAGAACTTATTCGTTCTCACCTTTGTCATGCTGAGTATTAGACCTTTATGGTATGGCTGGTTCTTTCTGTCGGTTTGGAACTATATTACATCATAAGCTAATGTATGTTTTGGTCTCAAACCAATTATATAATATGTCCTTTGATTCATCATGAATACCAAGGACATGATTTTTTCTTCTAAAAAAAGTCATTGATATGTCTTGTTTATGGGGGTGTTAAATATGCCTTTGGATTATAGTGTCAGTAAAGAGCATTTTAATTGATAATCAATAAAATATAGGTTATTTTTACAAATATATATTTACTATATGTAAATTATCTTTTTTGTTTTTCCTTAAAAAAAATAAATTATAATTTATTCATGTATGTGTTTGTTTAGTATAGATACAAGATCTACCATATTATAGTCTAGACGATACAAAGAGAAATAGTCACGAAGCCAAATAGTCAAGTAACATAGACTCCAAAAGAGCCTGATAACATGTTGGAGCATAATAGACTCAGGGTAAAATACCCAAACAAAACCGTATAAAAAAAGAGACAGTCCAAGACAACTGCCAAAAAGCATCCAAGACAAAAAAACATCAGGTCAAGATAGTCTGACAACGACCCTCAGAAGATAGGGTTCCATTTTCCCAAAGCTCAAAGAAGTAAAACCCGACCTCCGCCAGATGGCCTTTTTTTGAAAGAAGATTAGCCATAAGGTTTTGTGCCCTGAAAACATGAGAGAAAGTGATATCTCTAAACTGATTTATCGACACCCTAGTTTGTTTGAGCCAAGTCGAGAGGAGTACGTTGTGCATTCCATGTTTATTCATGACCCAATCGATGATGACCATTGAGTCTCCAAAGGCACGAACCCCATCCAAACCAATGCTAGAAGTGAAATGCAGAAGGACCCATAATGATAGAAGCTCACCCTTGGTATTTGATCCCGAACCACAACACATCCACAACTTGTAATGTGTATCCTGATCTAAGAACATAATTGCACCAGCACCACATGAGAAGGAGTCCTCTATCGAGGAGCCATAAAAAAACCCCACTAGCTTATCATATGAAAAAAGAGCCATTGGCAAAATTGTTTTAGGAGCCTTGGAGCTAGATACCTGACCCTCATAACATTCTTTATAGGCTTCCAAACCCATGTAGCAAATTGATATAGTTGTTATAGGAATGTTTTCAAAAAAATTCCTGTTCCTACCTTTCCAAAGTTCCCAGGATATAAAAAAAGGCAAGGACTTCCAATCTGGAACGCAGTGTTTCCAGGAAACAGGGTATTTTGATAGAGAACTCCCCTTCTAGAAGTTTGTGCATTTTAAAACCTGTGCAACAAGCTGCCAAACAACCTTTGTGAAAGGACATGAGACAAAAAGATGGAATATGGTTTCCTTCACCTGATACGCAAATAGTAGAATAGTTTGGACTGATCATACCCTGCCTAGATAGATTTTCCCATGTAAGAAGACGATTATCCAACGCCAACCATTGGAAAATTATTATTTTGTGCGGTATTTCCCAGGACCATAATGGATCGAATATGATCACCTCTGTTAACTAAAGGCAAGCAAGAGATGCAGTCAATATGTCAGTATTCAAGTTGAAATACCATTTAAGTTCATCGACACTGTCCTCTATAAAAATATAACTCTTTTGAAGATCTGATATGTATTATGACCATTCAACACCCAAGCAACCATACATACCCAGTTGTGGAGCGGATAACCATCCATGTGGGATGTCTACACTTAATGATGGACATGCAATATGATTAAGTGCGTAATATCCTTTATCATGTAAGATAAATTTCAAAACTCTAGATAGTTTAAAAGGTAAAGGTCCCTTGATAATAAGGTCCTCCCCTATGTTGTTAAGGACAATGCACCCTTGTAACCTAGGGTCTCTGGGGTTACCAACATACTAAGACACTTGCAGACAATCAGCTTATCTAGGAAATGAAATAGGAATAGGAAGAAGGATTGACTTACCCGATTTATGACGGTTGATCCAAGCTTGGTCTTCTCCTTTTTCAGTCTCCTTCAAAGCTTCTAGGGCTCTCCCAATTCACCAGTAAAAGACAAATTCTTCAAGCAATATCGCATATATATATTAATTGTTAATGAAATGCATATTCATAATAACATAATTGAAATCATTCATAATCCATCATATATGAGAAAGTAACAATACAAAGATTAGAAGAAGAACTTTATTTATTCATAACAGAGAATGGTAAGATTAAAACCCAGCTTCTGAAACAAGGACTCCTCTACAAATCGAGGAAACTGAGTTTTGCTGCTCCAAGAGGTCTCAAGGCATACCACTAGCATTGCTTTTCTCTTCTAGAAATGATTGATTAGCCCCATCCCATGCCCTCTATTTATACATGGGGAAATAGAGAGGTTTCGAAGGTTAGGATGGTTGAGACAGTTGAGATAGTTATTGACTAAGGCTCAACTGATCTCGACTAATTGTAATTTATTATTTTTAACATTGGATTAAGGTACACACGAGTATGTATATAGGAAAGGCATGTATGACACGCTCCTTACTCAAAGGAAACTCAATTGTTCAATGTACACATGGGTTGCAATGCAAATAGTCGTGTATGCCACACGGGTTGCAATGCAAATAGTCGCGTGTGCAACCCTAATCTCCAAATAAAAATGTATGAAGCTGGTCAGGAGTTTATGTATCAATGGTCATGCATATCTATAGTGTTTGGGAAACTTCAACCATGTTGTCCTTTTGTGTACTGACATATTGGATGTCAGTACACGGATGGAGAAGTGCCATTTTGGTTGATAACAGATGCCCCCTAATGTGTGAGATCAAAGGTAAGCGATGGCCGAAATACATTACAATCTTTTAATCTTGGAGAACTCAAATGTCCAAGGCAGCAGTGGAAGTACCCGAAACAAATACATATCAATGTCAAATACAAAATCATATTCAAGGATGCCATGTTCAATATAATGGAACACTAGCTCCTTTACAATATTTGATTACATCATATGATACGGGTACAAGACCATGTATATTACAAAGGTGGACCGAAGCCACAATATATAATGATGAGTCTTCAAAATCTAGAAGTTGTGTAAATGATCATAACATAGTCTTGCACAACTTAGGTTATAAATGTGAACTTAAGGTCTTCATTGAAATCCAAAGGAACCAGTAGAATCCCTACCATGTGAATAAATGTGTTGAAGTCGAACATGGAAAGGACTCAACAGAATGTCAAACAATGACTGAAACTGACAACTGAAGCAAAGGAGTTCACCAATGATGATAGTGAATCCTAAGGTACCATCGACAAAGCTCTAGGTCTTCGTCTTTAGGAAATACTGATGAGAAACCATACTGTGATGAGGAAGGCAATGGATCCTCCAACGAATCACAAGAGTGACTAGGAACTGGATACGGGAAGGTAGAGACAAGTAATACTCATATAGGATAATGATGGAATCAGGCTAATAGTCAGATGAAGGGATAAATCCTTGAATAGTGGGCATGACACATAGATTACCCAACGCAGCTTTTTAACTTGCAAATAGAACAACTAGACTTATCTGTCATGTAGGAGACATGATTAGATTCCCCAAGTATAAAGAACAAGTGGAGGAGTAAAGACTCGAAGTGATAGCTGAGCTGAAAGTGTAAACTGAAAACATGAGTATAAGAAAGTTTAGAGAGTGCTATGTTCAAGGAGGGCATGTTGCCACTGTTTATAACCCAAAGAGAGTACTTCTTCCTTATCTTTCCTGTTAAATTTTAACGAGTCCAGGAAATTCAACTCGGGCCTCTCTTCATTTTTGACAAGCTTGAAGAGGGGAGAGAATAATGCTTGATAAAGTCATTGATCCATGGATTTTAACGAGCCCGAAATAGTACATGCTCGTTGGTGTTTTCATATTTAGAGAGTCTGAAAACTCCGAAGAAGACTCCATGGGGGTGCTTTTTCATCCAATTTAGTCTCATGAGGCTGGAAAAGTATTAAACACACCACAAAAGAACTCTCTTTTCTTTCAAAGAAGTAAGGTGTGCCTTTTTCGTACTTAGTCAGGAAGGTCCAAAAAAGGTTAAATTACCACCTACCCAACGCCCCTTCAAAATCAGCATATAGCCTGAGTTTTACAAGTGTGAAGGAAAGCAAGATCACTCGAAAAGATCCATTTGATTATGAGAAATGGGGCTTACAACAATAAACTTGATGCTTTGTTCTTTAGGGTTTAATGAGCATGACAAAGACATCAAGTACACCCATAATCTTTTGCATGTTTAGGTCCAGAACATGAAAAAGAGAAAACTAAGCTCATACCGGGCGCTCATTTTTTGTAAATGTAGTCTCTCAGGTCTGGAAAAGCGATAAACCTATGCCTGAGAATACTCTTCTCAATTCCGAAGAAAAGAGAGTGTTCCTTTTTTGTATTATTCCACATGGTCCAAAAAAGTGATAACCTACCACCAATGTGGATGCCCATTCACATATTCTTAACGAGCATGAATGGACAAGTTTACTCAGCAGTCAAGTCTATTTTGAGGAGTTAGACCTGGGCCTAAAGAAACTCCATAAGGGCAGGGAGCCTTATAAAAAGGGAATAGCTTGTAAAAAAAGACCAAAATGAGGCTCAATTTGGCATGAACATAACTAAGAAGGCTCCCCTAAACCTATGACAAATGCGGCATGAGTACCAAAAGACGACAAAGTGTTCTAAACTAGGGTACTCATGGAAGGAAGGTCCTATCCACCGAAGAACAATGATGTAGACGAGGTAAAAATGGTTAAGCATCATAGTCCGTGGTCGAAGAAATCATCCTAGGGTTAAGACCGGATAAGGTATAGATGCATCATGACATATGAAAGACCCAAATCCTATCCTATATAAGCAGATAACAACTTTTAAAAGACTTCGAACCTGTTGCATTAGGAAAAAAGGACATGGTATTAGTTCAATTATAAAAATAATTTTCAAACTATAGGTTAAAAACCCCAAAAATGAAAATTTTCCTATATATAGTTCAAAAATAGAATTAAAACATACCATTTCATGTTTTTACCCAATTTAGCAATATTTTACCTTTGACTTGGATTGATCAACATAGACAAACCAGTGGATGATTTCAAATTCCGCAAGTATCAGGTTAGCTAGCTTTCTCCTTTCTTGCATTCCAACCGTTTTAATTTCCATTTCCATATAAATTTTCATGTTTTGGGCCTGCCCTAGGGATGTTGCGTGGTACACATGGGTAGGCAACTTATACAGTCGCGTACACATGACCTGCTCGAAGGAAACTCGCGTATGACGCATGACCTGCCTAAAAGATAGTTGCGTGTACTGTGTAACATAGGATTTTTTAAAAAAATGGCCAAAACTAAAAGAATTTGATAGATTCTAATATTTAATAATGGTCAAATGGGCAGGTTCAACCATGGTTTTGGAATGGAGGGAGCGAGAACATGAGGATATGGACCGTGAGGATTATGCAAGAATGTGTTGTAGGGATTCCACCTATCTGGATACGCCTCATGAGGAGGGTAGCCAGGGTCGTTTTAGTTTATATAGAACCTGAAGAGGCTGTTGCAGCTGAAGAAGCTGATGATGAGGATGATGTTAGTGATGCGGGTGATCAGACATATATCTATAGGCATTTATGGATTGCGATCCAAATTTTTGTATATTGTTGTTTATTTTCACAGTTGTGTCTGGATCTTAGGATTGAAAACTCGACCTATCTATGGACCTATTTTTACATATATATATTTTTCCTGGTTATTTACATGTGTCCAAATGTATATGTTGTGTATATTTTACAAAATGTGTGTTAAGTGCCAATCAAGAATATAGTTAGCATACGCATCAGTTAATGTGTTTTCATTACGTGGAATGTGATTAAATGAAATATAATCAATTTTTTTTTCAAGTAATCTAACCTGCAAAAAATAACGTAACAAGGTAGGGTTTTGCACCTGATAAGCTCCATTGAGTTGGGAAACCACCAATTAAGAGTCAAGTCTGACTTATAACTAGGTGATACCATGTGACAAGGCATCCCATAATAACTCAATAACAACCCAATATTCCATCATATTATTCGTAGTGGGACCTAGACAAGCGCCTCTAGAGGAAACTAGTTGTCCTGAGGGTGAATAGATGACCCATGTGGCTGAAGCCAGGTTACATGCCACATGCCCCAATTTTGCAAAAACAATTTTATATTATTTGGTATTATTTGAGGACAATATGTTAAATTTTATGCTAAGTTGTAATTGATGACTCAACAGAGTCAAGGATATTTAATGTAATTCTGAATATTTTATTTATAAATAAATAAAGGAGGAGACAACAGCTTAGGAGAGCTGTTAAAATAGTGTTTACTGGTCAAATTGGTGGAGGAGACTAGGTGGAGAGCAAACTGACATGTGGCAGCATCCTCAAACCACTTGCAACTGTTGCAGGTGGCAACCTCCCTACATTTGGGGTCATGATTCCCCAAGAAAGTGGAATTAGAGCAGGTGGCTCAATTAATGAAAACTGACCCAAAAGACCTAAGCAATCTTTATAAAAATTCCCATTCAAGAGAGCTGAGGCTGCCCATTCTAGAGAAGTGATCATTCAGGTGAATGATTGTACTTCAGAGAAATTCAATGGAAAGGAGTTGTGGAAAGTGTTTGAGGGGATAACTGCTGATTGATCTAGTGCACCTCTTAAGCTGAAAGATCTTACTGCTGAGAGCAAAGTGTTTTACTGAGATATTGGACTAGTCTACTAGTTGCATTCTCCACCAGTTCTCAGCCAAGAAGACTAGGAATAGGCTCGGGGGTCCTGAGGAAGCATTGTTTGAGCGCTCTCCAGGAGATTGGTAGGGAGGAACGACCTCCTAACACTGTTGCCGTCTGTCCTAAACAGGTTCTACATTATTTTGTTTTACTGTGTTAGATAGATAAATCTGAGCCTGACTGTTATATGAATGTTAAATATTCAGTTTGTAAATGTTAGAATTTAGTAGTCTTTTTAATTTATTGAAGAAATGAATTTGAAAATTAATGTGTTAGAATGGAAAATAATTTCTAGTCTGTGTTTTTCCACACCTAGAAAACCAGGTCGTACTCCAACACATATAGAATATTTACAGTAATTGAAAGAAAATGATAAGAGATTGAATATAATAGATATGGCTTTGCATTTTGTAGATAGCAGAGTAATTAATACTGTGTGCAAGTTATTATTAAAAAGAACAATATTCTAGATAGTTGCGTTTACTGTTTTTATGAGCATATCTATGTTAGAAAAGAAACAGTAGTGCTAAAATAGAATTATAGTAAAGAAATATAATGTTACAATAAAAATGATAGGAGATACAGTAAGTATCTAAACAAGGTTTCAACCACCCTTATATCATTTAGCTTAAAACTATTATTTTACATATACTAGAATAGGATTATGTTATAAATACTATTAAAGGAAGAAATAATCAGAGTTCAGAGTGAAAGTTTAAAACATTACGTAACCCTGAACCTTTACTAATTAACAGAGCAGTAAACAAATCAAAATTTAAATGTAAACAGTAAATAGAATGAAGCTAAGAATTTACCTATTCCAAGAATAATTATTTTCCAACAAGCTCTAAATCTGTTTAGGTTTAACCCGAGGGTCAAACCCTAATTCTACTTCCATTGTTTTTATAAAAGTATTTCTTTAAAACAGAATAAATAAATTAAAATTTAAAAACTAGAATACTAAAGTATGCACTAGATTGATAGAGTTTTATAAAAAGAACTTACAGTATTTGTATAAACTCTTTTATTTAAAGAAAATGAAATATTTAAACAGGATAAGCATTATTAATACTATTGTAACAACGCAAAATAGGTAAACAAAAACCAACACAATTGATAAATTTTAAGAATATATTTATCTAAGGGTCCTTTTATGGTAAACCCTAATATTAGATCCTAACTGAAAGCTTAAACATATAAAAATTTACCTTACGACTGAACTTACAGTCTTCACATTATCTTAATTTATTTACAAGAAAAATATTAAAACAAATAGTTATCATTATTAATAGTCAAGGAAGGGAAGACTCAAATTACACAGAGTCATAATTTTACAGGTTATATAACTGATGTATAAACGAGAAAGAGCTCGATTTCTTTTAAAATCCTTTTTTAAACCAAATATATTACTTCGTCAGGCCGAAAGGATTAAGACATAATAAGTTTATTTTACCCAGCTCAGGTCGGTTACACCCAGCATCGTGGCGGGGGTTTGAAGGACAAAACCAACAAACAATTTATAAAACTTCATTACTGTAATAACATTTATGGGACAATGTATATTTTATTATAGTATTCGAAATAGAGAAGCTTTAAACTAAGAAGAAAAAAGAATCTCCACATAATAAGAACAACGTATGTCATTATTGAGCCATAAGGCTGTAAACCTGTCAAACAGTCGAGAAAAGTGAATTACAAGTCACGACATCAAGGACGGAGCAACCCTGCTATAAGCAAGGGTTTAATAACCAAAAATACTAAACAACAACTGAGCTAAACATTTTAAACACCGAAGGAACTGAGGTCGTATTTCTTCTCCAACTGAAACCCCTTTTCCCTAATCTGTACAAGCGGGGAGTTTCCACATTGTAACCGGGGCTTACTCGTAGGTATTGCTGTAAATGCAAACATGGAGAGGGTTCTTCCAAACGCAAGGGCGAACTGCAACCTGCAAGCAACCCAAGGGTTTTAGTTAGAAACCGACTAATCTATAATTAAAACTATAGATGGAAATTTATAACAACTATAAAATAAACTCTTTACCTGAAGGTGAAAGATTCGGGAGCCGAGGAGGAATTGATTCGACACCACGAGCAGCACAACCCTTGTGCTCACCAGTGACAAAGGCAACGGGGCTCACAATACATTCTACACCACGAACAAGAGTAAGCTTTGGCAATTCCCACGAAAGGAAACAACACTAAAAAACTACTGACAGAGCTTCACTACCCTCATGACAACGTATTGTATGCAGGAAGAAAAACACCAAATGTGAGCTATGAACTTCGCAACCCTTACACTAGAGTGGCAACACTCATCTACACACAGACAATGGAGCTGGAGACGAGCACAAGCGAGCCCTCATGGCCGCAGTAAACTAGACAAAGCAAAGACCAAAACCCTTGACAAAGAATGAGGAGTTAGGGTTGCATTTGAGACTTTTAAATCATGCATTGCACAGTGGTGGATGTTCCACGTATCCATAAATTTATCCAGTCCACAGTGGGTCGAGTTGTATAGTCTCCACTGCACTGTCGGGAACCAAATTGTGTTAATAATTTAAATAATGACCACTATGATAGTGTAATGTACAAAGTCAATACATATCATTTCAATGATGAGCTATGAAGTCAAGCTATGTTTAGAATGAGGTTTTATTGTATCGATAAACCTTATATTATAAACCTTCGAATCTTCGTTGGTAATGAACCAAAACATTTTATTGCATTGTTAACCCTTATTATATGTAAACATTGAAATATTTCGTTGGTAAGATAATAACTATGGAAAGATACATAGTAGGGTATATTCCCTTAATCATAAGTTACTAGTTCTAATAATAATCATTGATTCAAACTTTACAATGAAGAACTATGTTGTTAGACCTAGTCTTATGTAAACATTAATGGTAAGAATTTAGTTTATAAATCATCAATGTGTATATAAAAGTATTTACACTCTGAAATAATCTCTTACACTTATATGTTTAGTCTATAGTACCAGAGAGTAAGATAAACATCTTGGAGGTTTATAGACATTTGGTCTCCATAAGGAACCAAAGCTCTAAATGAAACAAACCAAGGTTAGATTAGACTTGGAAGTTGAATATAGCAAAACTATATAGGGATACATATAGCATCACTATTATTTTGTAATTTCGTCACATTACTTATGCCATGAAGAGATTTGGAGAATAGAAATCACAACTTGATGACATTTGTACAAATGATCATTTATAGATTTATTACATTAATAAGCTGATAATTCCTCTATTGAAGCTGAATTAAAGGTAAAGCTAAGAGTTCTCTGTAAGCTTGTTTCTTAAAAGGTCTTAGGTCTATTTCCATACTTAAGCAATGTTTTAAAGTTTAGAAATAACAACAGTAGTAAACTCTTATGTCAGTTAAGGAAAAGTTATACAAAATCACGAGCTCTATAAGTAACTTGGCTAATAGCTAGAAAGAAGAATTGTCCGAAATAAAAATATACTAATGAAAAACATTGAGTATGGTAAGGTTTTTAGTCTTTACAACATGAATTTAAAATACTGTCATAGTTGTAAAACAAGTAAAGGAAAGTTACTTTACCTCGTAAGTACCCTTGAATTCTATTAAGCAAACTTTTACTCTAGCAGTATATTTTTATGCTAAAAGAAGTATATCTGGATTAACGCCTTAATAAACTTTTACTGGTTCAAAATTTACCTATCAAGCCTGTAAGATCCAGAAATCCAGGTAAATTAGCAATCGCTAAGTAAGCCCCAGTTAGAAAGTAACTTCTCACCTACTTGACAAAATCAGCTCATTTGTACATCTAGAAACAACTGAATGCAGGTTATTTACATCACATATCAAAATTAAAATAGTATTAATTTATATGTGTTTAAGTTAATGGTTACCTTTGTTAACTGTTTCATTTTTCCGTTAGTTGCTAACAGTTATCAGGCTGCGACTATAGACAGTTTATGTTACATAAAAAAAATTTAAACTTTTTGTGAAAATTTGGGGTTTTGACGTGTGGTATCAGAGCACAAGGTTCAAACACTAGGATTTGATGAAGCCCAACTTGCTTTTTATGAAACAATGAATTTAAACTTGATGTTATTTTCTTTTAATGTTATTAAACAGAGAAAATTGTTTCTAAAGTTTAACAACAGGTATGGAAAGGTTGGAGGGAATATGCAGAAGAGGAATGTCCATTTACTGAACAAGAAAACTTACCAAGAGACCCTATACAAAAGATCTAACCACTAATTCCTCATAACTTTTACAAATAGTAAAAGACTTAATATCTGAAATGGAATTTGTTAAACGAGAGAATAAAAGAATTCTGAGGGCTCAGGAAGAGCTGAATCAGATCCTAACAGAAAGATTTCAAATTGAGGGTAGGGGTAAAAGAGCTGAATCAGAAGATACAAGTCATCAACATAAATATAAAAAGATTAAACAGACTAAAAATGAAAGCAGCTCATCTTCAGAGGTGTTTGGTGATCAACGTAATTTTCATTCCACTAGTGATAGTAGTGATGGCAACCATTATACTAAAAAGAGAAAATATAAACCCTATGAGGAAATTTCTGGGGAGTTTAAAAAGATTAAACCACCAACATTCAATGGAGAGACTGAGAAGGAGGAGGAAGCGTAATCCTGGTTATCTGGGATGAAGAAGTACTTCCAGATTTATAACTATTCTAACCAATTAAAGGCTATAATGGCTATCTACAATCTCTCAGGAAAGGCTGATATTTGGTGGCAGGACTTGAAGAGAGTGAAGGGAATAAAAGAGAAGAATGTAAATTGGAGTACCTTCAAGAGGTACTTTAAAAATAAATTTTCTGTCTGAGCAGTACTATGAAGAGAGAGCAAAAGAATTCTATGAGCTTAAATTAGGATCAATGACTATGAAAGATCTAAACAACAAGTTTTTAAGTCTGCTTAGGTATGTGCCATACCTTGTAGATGAAAAACCAAAGGTACAACGATTCCTCAGTTGTCTACCTTATCATATTAAGGACAGGATTGAGTATGACAATCCAAAAACTCTAGAAGAAGTTATGAGGAAAGCCAACTTCTGTTATGAACAGAATCGGAAGAAGGAGAACATGGCCAACTGGAAGGCCAAGAAGAATAATAACCATTATGATCAAAAGAAGAAAGAATTTGTGCCCAACCGGAATTCTAAAAACATTAAGGCCATAAATTTTGCTAACAAGAATTTCCAAGGGAATAAGAATAATTCACCAAGCAATCAGAATAATTCAAAGGGTAAATAATCTGCTAATAACCATGGTAACTACACAAAGAACTTTGAACGCAAAGAACCTATAAAGTGCTTGGAGTGTAA
Source organism: Pseudotsuga menziesii (assembly GCA_001517045.1). NCBI lineage: Eukaryota > Viridiplantae > Streptophyta > Pinopsida > Pinales > Pinaceae > Pseudotsuga > Pseudotsuga menziesii. The sequence goes on from LPNX011234437.1 coordinate 805,655, forward strand.
TGGCCCACATTATGCCTCAGTCTGTCCTAATCGAAAAAAGAATGTCAGTAATATTCATACCATAGAGGAGGAAATGACCATCGGAGATTTAGCAAGGACTATGCCCAGAATCAATGCAGCCTTGGAGAATCGACAAGCAGAATATCAAACTTCCATGGTGGAAGTAGAAGGTATGATAAACCAAACCCCTATAGCTATTTTAATTGATCTAGGATCTAGTCTCAGTTATATTTCACCTAAAATGGTAGAAAAATGTAAGTTGCTTGTTGAAAAATTTGAAAATTCTTGGTTGGTTCAGTTAGCCACTGGTGCAAAAAGGAAGGTAACCTATTTTGTAAAAGAATGTGCAGTAGTTATGGATCAATTTGAAACTGTTGTAAAGCTTAATGTATTACCTCTTGGTTCTTACGACTTACTAATCGGTATGGATTGGTTAGAACAACATAGGGTGATTTTAAATTGTTATGATAAAACCTTGACGTGTATAAATAATGATGGAAAATCAATAAATGTAAAGGGAATTCCTAGAAGAACTACCATAAGGCAGATTTCTGCTCTGCAGCTTAAGAGGGTTGTTAGAAAGGGTTGTAAAGCTTATGCAGTAACAATAATTGATGAGGAGAATCTAAATAAGACAGACAAATTAAAATTGGAAGACATACCAGTTTTAAGAGAATATGTTGATGTATTTCTGGAAGAAATTCTGGGACTACCTCCGAAAATGGAACTAGATTTTACCATTGAGCTAGTACCTGGTGCAGTACCCAGCTCAAAGGCCCCTTATCGAATGAACATAATTGAACTTACTGAATTAAAGTCACAATTAAAATAACTTATTGATAAAAAGTATATTTGACCTAATGTGTCTCTCTGGGGGGCACCTGTCATCTTCATTAAGAAAAAGGAAGAAACCATGCGACTTTGCATAGATTACCGTCAGTTGAATAAGATGACTATTAAAAATAGATACTCATTGCCTCGCATAGATGATCTGTTTGATCAACTACGTGGAGCTACGGTGTTCTTGAAAATTGATTTAAGGTCTGGATATCATCAAGTTAGGATTAAAGATGAAGATATCTTTAAAACAACTTTTAGAACTCGATATGGCCATTACGAGTTTGTCGTGATGCCATTCGGGCTTACGAATGCCCCAACTATTTTTATGTGTTTAATGAATAACTTTATGCATAAGTATCTAGATAAGTTTGTGGTCGTGTTTATCGACGACATATTAATCTATTCAAAAACTGAAGAAGAACATAAAGAACATTTAAAAATTGTTTTGCAAGAGCTACGAGATCATCAACTCTTTGCAAAGTTTAGTAAATGCGATTTCTTCAAGGATAAGATTTAGTACTTAGGTCATGTGGTGACTAAGGAAGGGATTTCGGTGGATCTCGAAAAGATAAAGGCGATCAAAGATTGGCCGGTTCCTAAAGATGTAACTGATGTACGATCCTTCATGGGAATTACCGATTATTACCGAAGGTTCATTGAAGGTTTTTCAAGAATCACGAATCTGATAACTTCTTTGTAGAAGAAAGGAAAGCAATTTGATTGGAACCAGAAATGCGAGGAAAGATTTAAAAAGTTAAAAACTTTATTAACCAGCGCATCTATTTTAATAATAGCTGATCCAAATAAAGAATTTGTAGGGTGCACTGATGCCTGCAATGATGGTTTAGGCGGTGTTTTGACTCAAGAAGGGCGTGTTATTGCCTATGAGTCTAGGAAATTAAAAATTCATGAAAATAATTATGCAACTTATGATCTGGAATTAGCTGCTATTATACATGCTCTAAAGATGTGGCGTCATCACCTAATTGGCAGAAAATTTATTCTAATGACTGATAATAAAGGATTAAAATATCTGTTAGATCAGCCTAATCTAAATTCCAGACAAGCTAGGTGGCTAGCTTTTCTAAGTGAGTATGATTTTGAAATTCAACACATTAAAGGGAAAGAAAATAAGGTTGCTGATGCATTAAGTAGGAATGCAAGGCTGAACTTCACAGTAGTTATCAACACTTATACAACAGATTTGGATGAACAGCTTAAAGCAGGGATATAACAAGATGAAATTTACCAAAACTTACAAGCTAAAACAAAAGAAAATCCAACAGAAAGCTTAAGTAAAGGGTACAGTTTGAATGCAAAGGGATTTTCACCGTATAAATACAGAATGTATGTACCTAATGTGCCTAAAGTTAAGTTATTAATTTTAGATGAAATCCATAAAACTCCATACTCAGGTCATCCAGGCTATCAAAAGACTATAACTATGTTAAGGAAAGAATATTTTTGGCCAAACATGAATACTGAACTGACATAATATATTGCTAGGTGTTTTGAATGTCAGCAGGTGAAAACTAAACATCAACACCCAGCTGGATTACTTCAGCCATTGCCCATTCCTAGCTGGAAATGGAAGATAATTAGTCTCGATTTTGTTACTGGACTGCCTAAAAATCAGAATTTAAATGACTCCATCATGGTAGTGGTTGATAAATTAAGTAAAGCATCCCACTTTATACTTTTTAAAACTACGTATAAAGCTGCAAACATAGCTGATATCTTTCTAAAAAAAAATTTCCGACTACATGGAATACCGAAAGTTATAATCTCAAATAGAGATCCTAAATTTACAGGTAACTTTTGGAAATCTTTGTTTAAAGGATTAAACACTACACTAAATTTTAGTACTTCGTTCCATCCTCAAATAGATGGACAGACTGAAAGAGTAAACCAAGTCCTAGAAGATTTACTAAGAATGTATGTGAAAGACCAGCCAGGTAAATGGGAGGATTATTTACATCTGGTAGAATTTGCTTATAATAATAATTATCAAGCGTTAGCCAGATTTAGTCCTTTCAAAATGTTGTATGGAAGGAAATGTAATACTCCTATCTTCTGGAGTAATCTAGTGGATAGATTAGTATTAGGTCCTGAACTATTAAAGGAAATGGAAGAAATTGTTAAGCAAGTACAAAGTAATCTGAAAATTGCGCAGGACTGACAGAAAAGTCAAGCAGACCTTAAAAGAACTTCAAAGGAGTTCCAAGTAGGTGAACATGTGTTCATCAAGGTGAGGCCCAAAAAGAGTTCTCTAAGATTGGGTACTTGTGCAAAACTAGCACCTCGTTACTGTGGTCCATTTGTAATACTATCCAGGATTGGACAAGTAGCTTATCAATTAGCATTACCACCAAATTTAAGAGTACATAATATTTTTCACATTTTTGTATTAAAGAAATATGTTCATGATGCTACTCATGTTGTTAACTGGAATGATGTACAGGTGGAACCATAAGGAGATTTTCTGGTGGAACCGGATTGTATCCTCGAGCGGAGGGAGATCACACTTCGAAACCGCACCATTGGTTAAGTGAAAGTGCAATGGAAAGACCTTAGTCCGGAGAAAGCCACCTAGGAATTGGAAAACAATATGCAGAATGCCTATCCAATTCTGTTCTAGGGGAATTCTGAGGATGAAGAATAAATAACATCGAGGACGATGTTATGCTTTAAGGGGGTGTGTATGTCACATGGCCCAATTTTGCAAAAACAATATTATATTATTTGGTATTATTTGAGGACAATATGTTAAATTTTATGCTAAGTTGTAATTGATGACTTAACAGAGTCAAGGATATTTAATGTAATTCCGAATATTTTATTTATAAATAAATAAAGGAAAATACAACAGCTCAGGAGAGCTATTAAAAGAGTGTTTATTGGTCAAATTGGTGGAGGAGACTGGGTGGAGAGAAAACTGACATGTGGTAGCATCCTCAAACTGTCACGTCCCCGTCCCTTAAACCGACGAAGAGGACGCGGCCAACACACCACACACGAGCAAACAGCCCCATGAACACCAACAAAAGGCATTAATGCTGAAATCAAAAAATTACTTAACAGAATGCATACTAAGATGCATAATCCATTCAAGGATACAATCCATCATACGAGATGCATAATTCCTCAAAACTCAGCGGAAGCAAACACACACACATTCCAGCATTTCATCATTATTCATTTGACATCAATATAATTGTAGAGATGGAACAGTCAAGGTAACTTATGTTTGATGAAGAATTCCGCAACCAGCTGCGTCGCTGCAACGTTCCACCCAACCATAGGCCAGCGTGCTCATCAATCTCTCAGCAACACTGCCACCCCCGAGCTGGGCATGATTCCTCCAAGGATAGGGGTCAAGGCAGGCTTACACATAGCCAGGGGACACAATCAACCAAACCAACACCGCTGGGTTTGCCAGGCCTTCCACAATCGGCCAAGCCAGCACAGTCCGAAGACCAACAACTGCATACCCGCAGCATAACAATCCCTTCACAGCCCTGTGAAGAAGGTAAAGACAACCAGGGATAATCCCAAACAAAAGATGAGCACAGCTCAAGTCCACCAGACAACACAGAGTTGTTCTTGGCCCTAACGTGGCCAAAACAACTCAGCAACAACACCCAAACCAGGGTATATCAGCAGCCCAAACTCACAATGGATGATGGCAACATTACACAGTCCACAAAACAAAGGAGAAGCCAACAGTCACGCCTTTACCAACAGCAGCCACGTGAGAAAACATAACTCACAGCCAACAAAATCGGGGGAAGACAACAGTCTCAAAACATAATCAGTGAGCACAACTCACAACATGGGAAAAAAAGCCCCAAATAGTCTGTGCGTGAGTGCAACTTGTACCAAACCGCAACACACAGAGGAAAACAAATGCACGGCCGCAAATCAGTAAGGAAACTTACACACAGTCCCTGAGCGTGAAATAGCTCCTGCACTCGAGAATCCCAAGCGACAGCCACGATTTCTCTTGCTCTCGGCGTGAGCAAAACCAACGCAGAGTCCCTGCGCGTGAGCATGAACAGACCATGACCCTGCGCGCGAGCAGGAAATAGACCACGAAGAAGATGGCGGTGGAGGTGAAGGCCAGGCGCATGAGGAAGATGAACAGACAGTGAACCGACCCTCGGAAGGAGTGGCGTCGTGGAGAGGATGGTGAGAATGGCAGAGGTTGCTCTCCCCAACATGAGGTCAACTCCCTGGTTGAGTGTACGCGTAAGCAAAGGTTGACAGCCTGCCACACTCCACTACCCACCATAACTACCCCAACTACCTCAACAAAACAATTAAGAGGCTGGAAGAGGTTGGATGAGACAAGGGAAGGTGGCAAAACAAAACAAGGTGGCAACACATGGGTTTCTCCCCCAAAGACCAAGGTTTGACATCCCCCACACCCTTATCCTTTGGAACCATGCCCTTTTCATTCAACGTTGCACTGCCATAGCTGGTTGTGGTTTTAGTTTTATTTGATGTGCGTATTTACATGATGCCACGTTATAATGTGCCGAGTAGCACGGCATACCATCGGCAACTACCCCTATTGCCGAAACATACACGACCAAATCGATGGTGGGGATTTTGCCTTGAGCTCCTCACCATGATTAATTACATTTTATACATCATGCAAACGGGGTCAAAACCGGGGGTGTGACATTTCCCTCCCCCTTGGAATAACACCGTCCTCGGTGTTCCATTACATATATATAATACATATACAATTGCACATCAAAATTTCAAAATTGCAGATCTGTCCCATGTTCAATCATCTACTTTGATCGTTCATGACCAAGCCCTTCGGCTTCCATGGACTTCTCCTGCTGGTTCTCATCTTCCAGTTGATCCCGAAGTCTAGGAACTTTGCGGCTATTGCCTTCATCATGTTCCCTCATTAGGCAGTCCTGGCATAAATGATGTCCTCCGCATCTCCAGCATCTCACTGGCTGCTTCATCTTTACCTGCTCAAATTCCTTTGAGTCTTCATGCCTGGACCGTTTCCTATCGGGTCGCTTGGACGAATATCCCATCGCTGATCCACCTTCCTTTCCCTTGTCGATTGCTCCCAGAAGGCTTTTCACCTCCCTTTGCAAACTAATAGAGTCTTGCAAAATCTAGTGGTTCATTTCATTCTGCCTTTCCTGTATCTTGAGCATCTCCCCAAGATTTTCTTGGGTTTTGGAAATCACTTGAAGGAGAATTCCAGCTAAGTCCAACAACTTTTGATCTACTGCCATGATCAATGTGCACCACCTGGTTTCACCTTTCTCACCTGTGCAATGCACCATTGAAATTCTATCAGACCAAGCATAATATAGACATTAAAATTAGTCAGTTAATTACCCAATTGGCATGACAGTCCAAGTTTCATCAAGGAAACTTTCATATTTTCCATGCCTTCCCCAGCAGGCACATGAGCTCGTTCATGTCCATTCCTGGGCAGGGAATTAACTATTCCAGCATTCACAAATTTACTTAAGCAAATACACACATCTCATTCTCAATCATACATGCATTCAACAATCTTTTGTTTTCACAATGCATAAACATATATATAATCAAAAGGCAAGAGAGAGCAGTAAGAGTTTTTCCCCTCTTTATTTTGTTCCATTATGGAACCCACACCATCGCAGTGGCTTTTCATGCTCTCAGCCTCTTTCACTTCACCGTGAATGTTGGACCAATGCTTCTTGGTCATGACACTTAGTGTCTTCAGTCCATTCTAGACCTCTAAACCATGGAGTCTCTCCACATGGTTTGTCTCGGCTGCTAGGACTCCCTCGTCTTACTAGCATGTTTTTCATTACTGCTCATTCCGAGCTTTCCAGGATAGTCACATGTCCATATGAATCCCTAGGATGCTCTCAGGGTCCTCCCTCCCAACGATACCTATATCCAAACATTGAATAAATCCAAACATTGAATAAATTCACATGTTTAGTTTATTCACATCAGTTTTACCCCTAAAACAAGGGCTTAAAACATCATAACCAAATCATATACACATGTATATTCATAGGCAAAATAATCCAATACTTATCTATATTGTGCATTTCCTCGTTCGTCCACAGGATCCTGCTTCGCTTTGCAAGCCTTGGGATCGCCTATGGACTTAGATGTTAGGTCAGCGCGCCGGCTGCTCCACAACATCAAATATTTAATGTCCAGCTAGTACATTCTCATGTCAACTGGGCTTGGAACTTTACCATGACCATTTCTAGGTCTAGGATCTACTATGGATCCTCAGGCATATAACAGCCCAACATACACTTATATCAACAATAACCCTTACTCCGCAACCCCTCACGACAACCAGTTACCACTTTACCTTTACCTTTAGCTTGTCAACACAAGCAACACAAGTAATACAAGCAAACTCATCAGGGTTATTGCTCAAAAACTGTAATCACATTTCTCATCATTCACTATCAAGTATTGAGACACCAGGAGTGCGTCCACTCCCTAGAGTGTAATCAATATTGAAAACCCCTTTTCATGACTCAACATCGGAAAAGTGTGCACTCTCTTCCGGTGTGTGCCATGTAGGCCCTATTCATACTCACGACATTGGTCATCATGGAAATAAAATCAAACATGTTCTGCGCATGGAATTTAATAATTAAACATGCATATTCATAGCAAGGGTCACAGAACACTTATCCATTTGCCATCGCAGTATGCCTTTGTTAAGGAGGAATGGAGGCTCCTTCCCTGAGTTAACAGTCCCTCAGTTTGCCATCCCAACTCCTTTTTACATTTCATATTCACACATGTCTTACCGACATAATTTATACCATCTCACTCATGTTACTACCGAACATGCAGTGCAGATGAGACATTTCCAAAATGTCCATTGGCGTTTCACCCGAAACCCATTTCCAAGGGAAAACCTTCCCATGAAGTTTGGCTCTTGCAGGTCATCACACATGATCTTCCTGCAGTGTGTATCCCACATTCATCAAATAGCCAAACAGTCAATCATTACCTGATACCACAATCCAAATTGATCGTTCCATAATCAAGCAATGACATTAGCAATCAAATTCAATACGAATTTGCAATTTTATCTACTACACAAATTGACTTGCTCAATTGTGGGTCTCTTGTAAGAAGCACTACTATGCCCATTATAATTTTATGCTTACTATCATAACATGATTACCCACTTACCATGCGTCCCTCCTGACACAATCTCATACAAGCCAACAATGATTAGTAGTCGTTAGTAATTTCTTAAATCCGAAATTCACAATTCAAATTTAACAACCCATACCAACTACTTTTACAACTATGAGACTCTGCTCATAAGGTTTGGCTCTTTTACATGGTAGATTCTGGCATAGGTCAGGGTCTTACCTCTCACTGCCATGCTCAAAATAATCTACCTAAAACATGAGCTTCAAACATCCAACACAATCTTATGCAAGCCAATAGTGGCTAGTAGTTGTCAGTAATTTCTTAAATTCGAAATTCACAATTCGAATTTTAACAACCTATTATGCATATCATATGGTAGATTCTAGCATTGGTCAGGCTCTTACCTCACACTGCCATGCTTAAAATAATCTACCTGAAATATAAGCTTCAACATCCAAACACAAGCTTATGCAAGCCAGTAGTGACTAGTAGTTGTCAGCAATTCCTTAAATTCGAAATTCACAATTCAAATTTAATAAGCTCTTTCACATGGTAGATTTTGGCATTGGTCAGGGTCTTACCACACACTACCATGCCCGAAATAATCTACCTAAAACATGAGCTTCAATCAACCAAACACTTGGTAAGTCTGGATGCATATAACCTTTTCATTGCTACAACCTTCACTGAAGCATTTTCAGAATTTATAAAATTCAAATACTTTCAGCTGTTAGTCACATCAATATTACCAAAACTCATTTACGGCATGCAATCATCATCATATTAACATTGCAAGGTATAGTCATATCATTCACACAATTAAATGAAATGTTTAGATACTCCTTACTTCACAAGCGTATCATTCGTACCACCTTGCTCTTCCACAGCATTTCTGGCGGCCAATTGATCATGACTACCCTGCATTCATAACAATCTTTGAAACAGTTCCAGAATTATCATTAATTCATCATTTCAGTCATTAGTCATTCATAATATCTCATGCGTTCATCTCAATGCATTCAACATACCATGCATGGCCTAACCATGTCCACTTCATATACGATGCATTACTATAATCAATGTCATCATCATATATAGGTATGAAACCTTTCTATATTCCAAGATTCACATGGTATGAGGTCTCTTACTTGTACCAATCCATGGAATTTGTCATACGCAAACTCTTACCTGCATGGGTCTTACTTACACCCTTGACATGACCAATTTGGTTGGTCCTTGCAGGAGATTGCAGAATTTTGCTCACCAACTTTTGCTATGGACTTGTTGCCTTATCCCTTTCTCCATAGGGTTGCTAGTCACATTCATTAGCTTCAACAACATATTCATTCGAGTCCATGTCATCGTTGGTTTTCCCACTAATGCCAACATCAAAGCAATGATTATCATTAGTGGTTCATACAGAGCATATAATTTTCAATACTCTTACCAACATGCAATATCCTATGCATGTAATACATATCCTCATGCATTTCATGCATAAACTTAGGAAATGTAGTTATAATCAGCAAGATAGAGTTTTAAGAAAAACTTCCCTTTTCAAGTCTTTCATCCTGGCATGGAACTACTTTTCCACACAGCAGCTGATTGACTTCATAGTCCTTGCTACCCCCTGGGCATGCAATTGTCCAGATTTGTCCATTTGATAACATCAGCCATCATCAGTACTTTGCTGCTTCATGCCCAGATTCTGGTCGCTTATCCTTGTTCCCTATTGGATAAGCTTTCCAATGCCTATCCACATGCTTCATTCCGACCTCGGGTGTAAAAACCACACCACTTCTAAGAATGAGGGCTTTCACCAAATCCTTGCATTTTTATTACACCACTGCATTTTGGACTGGGTGCCATCTTCAGCCAACTTCAGCCACCTGTAAACCACTGAAAACAACTGAAAATACCACTGGAAGGCAGTCTAAATCTGCTAGAAATCCCACTAAAAACCACTGAGAAATCCCCTTTGAAAAACTCAAATTTTCCTTTGCAGAATCGGCTCTCACTTCCTCTATCCATCCGACGTATCGGCTATCAAAACAGCTACTCCTTCCGCCGTTTCGGGCCTCATTTCAACTAATCTTCTGCAGTTCATCGACGGTCGGGTGCACTTCTCATCGGAAGGACAATCCACTAAACAGCCGCAACGATGGAACGTGATTTGCAATCTTTCTCCGATTCGGCGGCATAACCAAATCGACGTCGGCTGGCTTTTCACATCGACGAGCTAGTGCCTTTGGTTTCCACAACGACAGAACATCAAACCTCTATTTCTTCTGATTCTGGCTGTTGCATCGGCTACCCAACCATCTAAACCTTCCGATGGTTTCCAGCAGACGGCATCGGAAGTCTAGTTCTTTAGACTTCCGCAACGGTGGCAGACGAACAACTTTCTTCTTCCGATGACCTTATACTTAACAAATTTTCAAAATTCCTTCTCATCGGCGGAGCAACTTCATTCGCAGCCGCAACGACGGAACATGAAATTCTATCTCCTTCCGACGGTGGGCTTTTCACATCAGAGGACTAATGTCTTTGTCTTCCGCAACGGTGGCACGCAAAAACCCTATCTTCTTCCGGTGGCAGTCTTTCTTCGTCGGATGACTTAGTGCTTTTCACTTCCGCAAGGGTGGTGCACAAACCACTTTCTCTTTCGACGGCCAATCGTTACTTAGAAAATTTTGAACTTTCTTTGACGGCATCGGCAGCCTTTTCACATCGGTCGGTTAGTGTCTTCGTCTTCCACAACGGCGGCACACCAACACAAACTCCTTCTGACCGGCCGCTCTTTACTTAGTGAAATTTTAACTTCGGGTGTCAGAGGTCTTTGCACTTTGGAAGGCTAGTGCCTTTGGCTTCCGCAACGGCGGCACGCCAAACACTAATTCCTTCTGACGGACGCCAAATCGCTTGGAAAATTTTTCCGATTTCCTTTCCAACTCCTCCTGTCGGCACACCTTCGCCTAACTCTTCCGCTACAGCGGAAGTCCATTCCACTAAATGTTGCAATGGCTCAACACTTAACAAGATTTTCAAAAAAATTCTTTTGAAACTTTTCGCCTGTCGGCAATCGGATCACTACCGCGTCGGCGATCGGAGGACTTTCCCGTCGGGTGTGTAGTTACTTCACCATCCGCAATGGAGGAAGTCCGTTCCACTAATTCTTCTGACAAACTTCGAATACTTAGGCGATTTTCCAAAATTTTCCCTCCGAACATCCTCCGAAGGGCGCGATTCTGCTAGCTCTTCCACTATAGCGGAAGTCTCTTCTACTAACCCTTCCGCTACATCGGAAGTCTGAACCACTAAGTGTTCCAACTATCAACACTTAGGCGATTTTCTTGAAGTTTACTGCTGTTCTGTTGGACATAGAAGGTAATTCTACCTTCTGTCACTGCATCCTTCATGGCCCATAGAGGCCCACTGTTGCAACCTTGAGCTCTGATACCACTCTGTCACGTCCCCGTCCCTTAAACCGACGAAGAGGACGCGGCCAACACACCACACACGGGCAAACAGCCCCATGAACACCAACAAAAGGCATCAATGCTGAAATCAAAAACTTACTTAACATAATGCATACTAAGATGCATAATCCATTCAAGGATACAATCCATCATACGAGATGCATAATTCCTCAAAACTCAGCAGAAGCAAACACACACATATTCCAGCATTTCATCATTATTCATTTGACATCAATATAATTGCAGAGATGGAACAGTCAAGGTAACTTATCTTTGATGAATAATTCCGCAATCAGCTACGTCGCTGCAATGTTCCACCCAACCATAGGCCAGGGTGCTCATCAATCTCTCAGCAACACTGCCACCCCCGAGCTGGGCATGATTCCTCCAAGGATAGGGGTCAAAGCAGGCTCACACATAGCCAGGGGACACAATCAACCAAACCAACACCGCTGGGTTTTCCAGGCCTTCCACAATCGGCCAAGCCAGCACAGTCCGAATACCAACAACTGCATACCCGCAGCATAACAATCCCTTCACAGCCTTGTAAAGAAGGTAAAGACAACCAGGGATAATCCCAAACAAAAGATGAGCACAGCTCAAGTCCACCAGACAACACAGAGTTGTTCTTGGCCCTAACGTGGCCAAAACAACTCAGCAACAACACCCAAACCAGGGTATATCAGCAGCCCAAACTCACAATGAATGATGGCAACATTACACAGTCCACAAAACAAAGGAGAAGCCAACAGTCACGCCTTTACCAACAGTAGCCACGTGAGAAAACATAACTCACAGCCAACAAAATCGGGGGAAGACAACAGTCTCAAAACATAATCAGTGAGCATGACTCACAACATGGGAAAAAAAGCCCCAAATAGTCTGTGCATGAGTGCAACTTTCACCAAACCGCAACACACAGAGGAAAACAAATGCACGGCCGCAAATCAGTAAGGAAACTTACACACAGTCCCTAAGTGTGAAATAGCTCCTGCACCTGAGAATCCCAAGCGACAGCCACAATTTCTCTTGCTCCCGGCGTGAGCAAAACCAACGCAGAGTCCCTGCGCGTGAGCATGAACAGACCACGACTCTGTGCGCGAGCAGGCAACAGACCACGAAGAAGATGGTGGTGGAGGTGAAGGCCAGGCGCATGAGGAAGATGAACAGACAATGAACCGACCCCTGGAAGGAGTGGCGTCATGGAGAGGATGGTGAGAATGGAAAAGGTTGCTCTCCCCAACATGAGGTCAACTCCCTGGTTGAGTGTACGCGTGGGCAAAGGCTGACAGCCTGCCACACTCCACTGCCCACCATAACTGCCCCAACTACCTCAACAAAACAATTAAGAGGTTGGAAGAGGTTGGATGAGACAAGGGAAGGTGGAAAAACAAAACAAGGTGGCAACACATGGGTTTCTCCCCCAAAGACCAAGGTTTGACATCCCCCACACACTTATCCTTTGGAACCATGCCCTTTTCATTCAACGTTGCACTGCCATAGCTGGTTGTGGTTTTAGTTTTATTTGATGTGCGTATTTACATGATGCCACATTATACTGTGCCGGATAGCATGACATACCATTGGCAACTACCCCTATTGCCGAAACATACACGACCAAATCGATGGTGGGGCTTTTGCCTTGAGCTCCTCACCATGATTAATTACATTTTATACATCATGCAAACAGGGTCAAAACCAGGGGTGTGACACAAACCACTTCCAACTGTTGCAGGTGGCAACCTCCCTGCATTTGGGGTCATGATTCCCCAAGAAAGTGGAATAAGAGCAGGTGGCTCAATTAATGAAAACTGACCCAAAATACCTAGGCATTCTTTATAAAAATTCCCATTGAAGAGCTCTGAGGCTGCTCATTCTAGAGAAGTGATCATTCAGGTGAATGATTGTACTTCAGAGAAATTCAATGGAAGGGAGTTGTGGAAAGTGTTTGAGGGGATAATTGCTGATTGATCTAGTGCAGCTGTTAAGCTGAAAGATATTATTGCTGAGAGCAGAGTATTTTACAGAGATATTGGACTTGTCTACTGGTTGCATTATCCACTAGTTCTCAGCCAAGAAGACCAGGAACAGGCTCGGGGGTCCTGAGGAAGCGTTGTTTGAGTGCTCTCCAAGAGATTGGTAGGGAGGAATGACCTCCTAACGCTGTTGTCGTCTGTCCTAAACAGGTTCTACATTATTTTGTTTTACTGTGTTAGAGAGATAAATTTGAGCCTGACTGTTATATGAATGTTAAATATTCAGGTATAAATGTTAGAATTTAGTAGTCTTTTTAATTTATTGAAGAAATGAATTTGAAAAGTAATGTGTTAGAATGGAAAATAATTTCTAGTATGTGTTTTTCCACACCTGGAAAACCAGGCCGTACTCCGGCATAGATATAATATTTACAGTGGATGAAAGAAAATGATAAGAGATTGAATATAATAGATATGGTTCTGCATTTTGTAAATAGCAGAGTAATTGATACTGTTTGTAAGTTATTATTAAAGAGAACAGTATTCTAGATAGTTATGTTTACTGTTTTTATGAGCATATCTATGTTAGAAAAGAAACAATAGTGCTAAAATAGAATTATAGTAAAGAAATATACTGTTGCAATAAAAATTATAGGAGATACATTAAGTATCTAAACAAGGTTTCAACCACCCTTATATCATTTAGCTTAAAACTATTATTTTACATATACTAGAATAGGATTATGTTATAAATACTATTAAAGGAAGAAATAATCAGAGTTCAGAGTTAATGTTTAAAACATTACGTAACCCTAAACCTTTACTAATTAACAGAGCAGTAAACAAATGAAAATTTAAATATAAACAGTAAATAGAATGAAGCTAATAATTTACCTATTCCAAGAATAATTATTTTCCAACAAGCTCTAAATCTGTTTAGGTTTAACGTGAGGGTCAAACCCTAATTCTACTTGCATTCTTTTTATAAAAGTATTTCTTTAAAACAGAATAAATAAATTAAAATTTAAAAACTAGAATACTAATATATGCACTAGATTGTGTACAGTTTTATAAAAAGAACTTACAGTATTTGTATAAACTCTTTTATTTAAAGAAAAGGAAATATTTAAACATGATAAGCATTATTAATACTATTGTAAGAATGAAAAATAGGTAAACAGAAACCAACACAATTGATAAATTTTAAGAATATATTTATCTAAGGGTCCTGTTACGGTAAACCCTAATATTATATCCTAACTGAAAAGCTTAAACATATAAAAATTTACCTTACGACTAAACTAAGAGTCTTCACATTATCTTAATTTATTTACAAGAAAAATATTAAAACAAATAGTCATCATTATTAACAGTCGAGGAAGGGAAGACTCAAATTACACAGAGTCATAATTTTACAAGTTATATAACTGATGTATAAATGAGACAGAGCTCAATTTCTTTTAAAATCATTTTTTAAACCAAATATATTACTCTGTCAGGCCGAAAGGATTAAGACATAACAAGTTTATTTTAGCCAGCTCAGGTTGGTTACACCCAGCATCGTGGTAGGGGTTTGAAGGACAAAACCAACAAACAATTTATAAAACTTCATTACTATAATAACATTTATGGGACAATGTATATTTTATTATAGTATTCGAAACAGAGAACCTTTAAACCAAGAAGACAAGAGAATCTCCACATAATAAGAACATAGTATTTCATTATTGAGCCATAAGGCTGTAAACCTGTCAAATAGTCGAGAAAAGTGAATTACAAGTCACGGCATCAAGGCCGGAGAAACCCTGCTACAAGTAAGGGTTTAATAACCAAAAATACTAAACAACAACTGAGCTAAACATTTTAAACACCGAAGGAACTGAGGTCGTATTTCTTCTCCAACTAAAACCCTTTTTCCCTAATCTGTACAAGCAGGGACTTGCTACATTGTAACTGGGGCTTACCTGTAGGTATTGCTGTAAATCCAAACATGGAGAGGGTTCTTCCAAATGTAAGGGCAAACTGCAACCTGCAAGCAACCCGAGGGTTTTAGTTAGAAACCGACTAATCTATAATTAAAACTGTAGCTGGAAATTTATAACAACTATAAAATAAACTCTTTACCTGAAGGTGAAAGACTCGTGAGTCGAGGAGGAATTGATTCCACACCACAAGCAGCACAACCCTCGTGCTCACTAGTGACAAAGGCGATGGGGCTCACAATACATTCTACACCACGAGCAGGAGTAAGCTTTGGCAATGGCCATGAAAGGAAACAACACTAAAAAACTATTGATAGAGCTTCACTACCCTCATGACATCGTATTGTATGCCGGAAGAAAAACACCAAATGTGAGCTGTGAACTTCACAACCCTTACACTAGAGTGCAACACTCATCTACACATAGACAATAGCGCTAGAGACGAGCACAAGAGAGCCCTCATGGCCGTAGTAAACCAGACAGAGCAAAGACCAAAACCCTCAACAAAGAATGAGGAGTTAGGGTTACGTTGGAGACTTTTAAATCATGCATTGCACGGTGGTGGATGTTCCACGTATCCATAAATTTATCCAGTCCACAGTGGGTCGAGTTGTATAGTCTCCACTGCACTGTCGGGAACCAAATTGTGTTAATAATTTAAATAATGACCACAATGATAGTATAATGTACAAAGTCAATACATATCATTTCAATGATGAGCTATGAAGTCAAGATATGTTTAGAATGAGGTTTTATTGTATTGATAAACCTTATATTATAAACCTAGGAATCTTCGTTGGTAATGAACCAAAACATTTTATTGCATTGTTAACCCTTATTATATGTAAACATCGAAATATTTCGTTGGTAAGATAATAACTATGGAAAGATCCATAGTAGGGTATATGGCCTTAATCATAAGTTACTAGTTCTAATAATAATCATTGATTCAAACTTTACAATGAAGAACTATGTTGTTAGACATAGTCTTATGTAAACATTAATGGTAAGAATTTAGTTTATAAATTATCATTGATGTGTATATAAAAGTATTTACACTCTGAAATAATCTCTTACACTTATATGTTTAGTCTATAGTACCAGAGAGTAAGATAAACATCTTGGAGGTTTATAGACATTTGGTCTCCATAAGGAACCAAAGCTCTAAATGAAACAAACCAAGGTTAGATTAGACTTGGAAGTTGAAGATAGTAAAACTATCTAGGAATACATATAGCATGACTATTAATTTGTAATTTCATCACATTACTTATGTCATGAAGAGATTTGGAGAATAGAAATCACAACTTGACGACATTTGTACAAATGATCATTTATAGACTTATTACATTAATAAGCTGATAAATTTCCTCTACCGAAGCTGAATTAAAGGTAAAGCTAAGAGTTCTCTATAAGCTTGTTTCTTAAAAAGGTCTTAGGTCTATTTCCATACTTAAGCAGTGTTTTAAAGTTTAGAAATAACAACAGTAGTAAACTCTTATGTCAGTTAAGGAAAAGTTATACAAAATCACGAGCTCTATAAGTAACTTGGCTAATAGCTAGAAAGAAGAACTGTTTGAAATAAAAATCATACTAATGAAAAACATAGAGTATGGTAAGGTTTTTAGAGTTGACAACATGAATTTAAAATACAGTCATAGTTGTAAAATAAGTAAAGGAAAGTTACTTTACCTTGTAAGTACCCTTGAATTCTATTAAGCAAACTTTTACTCTAGTAGTATATTTTTATGCTAAAAGAAGTATATTTGGATTAACGCCTCAATAAACTCTAACTGGTTCAAAATTTACCTGTCAAGCCTATAAGATCCATAAATCCAGGTAAATTAGCAATCGCTAACTAAGCCCCAGTTAGAAAGTAACTTCTCACCTACTTGACAAAATCAGCTCATCAGTACAGCTAGAAACAATTGAATGCAGGTTATTTACATCACATATCAAAATTAAAACAATATTAATTTATATGTGTTTAAGTTAATGGTTACCTTTGTTAACTGTTTCATTTTTCCGTTAGCCGCTAACAGTTATTAGACTGCGACTATAGACAATTTACGTTACATCAAAAAAATTTAAATTTTTGTGAAAATTTGGGGTTTTGACATTACAAGTATGACAACTAGCGCCATCTGCAAAACCTACGAAGCACTCAGCTGACATCTGTAACAATCACTAGATGATATAAGAACACTAACCAGATAACTATTGTACATAGAATTACATACAATAATATACAAGAAAAATCACTAAGCCTAGGCATAGTACTTCTTCAGGTAGAGCCCATTTCTATGCTCAAGCAGCTTGTTTCCATCAAAATCAGGTAACTCATATGCCCCTTTTTTCAAGACCTTCGACACAACTTGTAGGGTCCTAAGCACATGGACTTGAACTTTTCTGCCCCCAAGTGTTCCTTCTCTTGATCCCAGAGCAAGACAAGCTTTCCCTCAAAGAAAATTCTAGGCTTGATCGATTTATCATATTGGTTTTTAACCCTATTCTTATGAGCTTCGTTTGACATTAAAGCATCTTTGTGTTGCTCATCTAGATGTTCCAAATGTAGCAAACATTCTTCTAATTTAGTTGTGTCTAGGAGTACATGAATATCAATTTTAAGCGATGGAATTTCACACTCAACCAAAGTGACTGCTTCCACCTCGTGAACGAGTTGGAAAGGTGAAAATCTCGTGGCAGTTTTAACATTGGTATGGTATGCCCAAAGTGCAGGATATAGCATAATGTGCCAATTTGACCGGGCTGCGTTAATAGTACACTTAAGAATTGTCTTCAAGGTCTTATTGACTGCCTCAACTTTCCCATTTACTTCCGGGTAGAAGGAAGATGAGTGATCTTGCTTAAACCATAGCATAGTAGCCAATTCAGTCATCATGCTATTATGGATATGACAGCCATGGTCAGTGACAATCTCCTTTGGAATTCTGAAGCAGGTGATAATCTAGATGAATATGAAAAAAGATGCAGTTTTGCTGTCATCCCTGAAGGTAGGCATTGCCTCTACCCACTTGGTGAAGTAATGTTGTAAATGAAAGTATCCTATGGCTAGGGTTTAAGAGGCCATCAATGTACTGGGGTTGAAAGGTGGGTGCAAATGGTTTTGCAAGTAAATACAAGCAAGTTTTAGAGATTAGAATGGTTCATACCTTAGCCAAACGAAGGTTGATCCAAGCAACCCTTCAATCCTCTTCTTGCTCCTCTTGCTCCTGTTGCTCCAAGAGACCTGCAAAACAAGTTATACCTTCCTCAAACCAATATGACCACATATAAAGAAATGGTAATCTAATAAACATGAGATAATAATCTGATTAACATCAAAATCTGATCATAAACAAAGATTCAATCACACATTGAACAATGATTTGGGAAGAAGAAGGACATCACATCTTTATTAATCTTGAAAACAAGTACAAGTATACCTTCTCTTCAAGTTCGGCAACTCATGAAACCTTGATCTGGTTTTGCTGCTTCTCTTCTCTAAGGAACTCAGCCTCCAAGCTCTGCAACACAAGGAGAATGCTTCTAGGGCAAAGGTGTGGGCAAAAAGAGCTCCAATTCCTCCACCATAACAATGCAAAGATTCAAGTCCCCTCTCATGGACCTCCCTACCTCTATTTATATGCTTAAGGAAGAGTTAGGGGCGAAGGCAAAGTAGTTACAACTGAAGGAGTCAGTTGCATAACTACCCAAACTACCCAAAATTCAAAATTCATATTTTTTTGACATTTTCAGGAGGTGTACGCAGGTTGCAGAGATAGCAGTCGCATACATGAGGAGTACACGTGGGTTACAATGCAGAAAAGTCATGTATTTAAGGCATACGTGACTATTATATATAGCAACTCACGTACGTACGTGGGTTTCCTTAAGGGAAAGTCGTGTACACATTAAAAGCTCATTTTTAGGGTATTTTTGGGCATTTTCAGACTTTGGAGTCTTCTGCAAAGTTTTAGATAACTAAAATACCTTTCCAATAGTGAAAAGATGAGGTGAAACAGAGTTACAAAACTCAAGATATGGGTCCTCTAAGTTAGGTGTTATTTCAGTGACATTCAGTGACTTTCATGAAGTGTCATCATGGAAGTGTCGACATGCGATGAAATCATGGGAAAGTGGTCACAGGAAGAGATGTGTCATTTTGAGCTATAACAGATGGCCCCTAATGTATGAGGTTAGAGGGGAAGATGATAGCCGAAATACATTATAAAGGAAACAGCTGAGTATGGAGAGAGCATAGAATCCAAGATCAAAAAGCTCGAACTAAGGTACCTGAAAGAGAGATAAATGTCAGAAAAAAATGATCTCTGGGACATACAAGTCCATATACAAAACATTTCCATAAATATGTAGGCGGAGCCAACATATGTATAACTAATGAAACTATCATGGTCGCTCAATATGCAAAAGGGCACCATATCAAATCTAAAGGAGTCATGGCCACAAATGAACAAGGTGGATCCATACTCAACAATCGATCATGGCCACAAAAATACAAGGTGGATCTATGTCTCAACAAAATGTCATATAAAATGTAACAAGGTCTTGCACAACTTGGGAAATAGCAAAATGACGATGCTACTGTCGGCCCAAGGTCTTCAATCCAAACCGCTCGAAAAAGGTACGAATACTAACCATGCGAATAAAGGGAGTTGAAGTAAAACATGGAGGAAACCGTTTGATTACCAGTCAATAATGAGAACTGTTAACAAGCGCAAGGGAAACCACCATTAATGAAAATGGTCCCCAAGGTACCTAGTACATTCTAACAAGTGTGATTACAAGGACTTGAAGTCGAACACTTGAAGAATCCATCGAGTAGGAGACATTAAGGTATTCCCACTACCCAATAGCGAGGGAAATTGCCCCTGATGACTACAATCCCCAAGGTATTCTCATAAAATCTAAATCTCATTCCCAGAGCAAGATGTGTTGCAGTCGATAGGAAGAGATCTGTTGGAAGGAAGGCATTAAGGCATCCTTCATCATCCAACATGAGGTAAGTCAAAGACTAATTGGATTTGGAATTGGTCTTGAATTTCACGACAAGGACCGCTAATCTACTGATACCAGGGAATGGCTGACACAAAAGGTCAAGGCAACTGCGAAATGGCTGAAAAAGGTTTAATCCTTGAACAATGAGCACGACACAAAAGTGACTTGGGCAGCTTTTGACACAAAAGGACCAACGAAACAAATCTGCGATGTAGGAGACATTGACAGATTCCCCATATAATTGGAAAAGAAACCAACTGGAGCAGTAAAAACTCTAAATCGGGATAAGATCAAAAAACTAGGACCCAACTGTTGATAGACTCAAAACTAGTGTTTTGTTCAAGGAAACAAGTCTTATTTCCATGATGTAAAAAACATGTGAATGAACTTCCCTTCCCCTCTTTCTTGTAAAGGTTTAACGAGTCCAAGAAAGCAAACTCGGGACCATCTTCATTTTTGGCAAGCTCGAAGAAAAGACAGAAGAATGCTTGATAAAGAACTAATTCGTGGATTTTACGAGCCCAAACTAGTACGTGCTCGATGATGTTTTCATAGTTTAGAGAGTCTGAAAACTCCAAAGAAGACTCTAAGGGGGTGCTTTTTCGTACAATTTAGTCTCCTGAGGCCGGAAAAGTATAAAACAAACCACAGAAGAACTCTCGTAGCTTCTGAAGAAGTAAGGTGCACCTTTTTCATATTTAGTCAGGAAGGTCCGAAAAAGGTTGAATTACCACCTACCCAACTCTCCTTCAAAAGCAGCATATAGCCTGAGTTTTACGAGTGTGAAGGAAGGCAAGATCACTCGAAAAGATCCATTTGATTACGAGAAATGGGGCTTACAACAATAAACTCGATGCTTTGTTCTTTAGGGTTTAATGAGCATGAAAAAGACATTAAGTACACTCGAAATATTTTTCATGTTTTGGTCCAGAGCACGAAAAAGAGAAAACTAAGCTCATACCGGGGGTTCCTTTTCCGTAATTTTAGTCCCTCAGGTCCGGAAAAGTGATAAACCTATGCATGAGAATACTCTTCTCAATTTCAAAGAAAAGAGAGTGTTCCTTTCTCGTATTATTCCACATGGTCTGAGAAAGTGATAACCTACCACCAATGTGGATGCCCATTCACATATTCTTAACGAGCCTGAACGGACAACTTTACTCGGCAATCAAGTCTATTTTGAGGATTCAGACCTGGGCCTAAAGAAACTCGCAGCCTCCTTACTATTTTTAACGAGCTCGAAGGAGAGCAGAAAGAATGCTCTAAAGGTGAGGAGACAAGTGTCATAGACAGGTGAAACTAGTTCCAAGTGCAAGGAAAGTGAGCAAGATAAGGACACTCAAGGAACGTCTCCTCAAGGTAAAAGGTTTCAAGTTGCAAAGGCAAAATGATACAAGGCTTAACGATGATGAGAACAAAGATGAGGGCTTATACAATGAGCTAAAAGCGTGGAAGCCGGCATCAGGCTCATAAGCACGAGCATGGCACATGCAAATGCATTTACAACTTGAACAACAAGACGAGGCCATTAAACAGTTGTGAATCCAACTACAAATCCTGTCTCCAAGAAACAACAACATCAGGATCATATTTAGAAGAAAAGATCTGATGCAGGTCACTTTGTCAGAAACACATGCGACTTTGCTATCTTCTACAAAAGGGAAAGTCAAGGAAGAATCGACGGAAGAAGATTCTATAGTACCAAGGCTCGAGGGTTTATAATCAGTAAGATCAACCTTAGAAGGAGAGAAAAAATCAACAAGGGAGATAGACTTTGCAAGAACAAACTCAATATCACGGGAGTTGAAAAATTGATCAGAAAAATCAAGCCCATTAGGATCACTGACTTGCTGTTTGAAGGGAGAGTCCAAAGACTCAATAAGACCAACATAAGAAGAAAGGTCAGGCTTACTAGGCAAATCAGGGTTAGACTTAGTCACAACTGAACCAACATCCAAGAGAAGGTCAGACTGTATCAAAGACTCTAGGAAGACTTCATCCAAAGGAAGGAGATCATTCGAGATAGGACACATGTCTAAACTTTCAAATGGATTGACATAGTCAAGAGCACGCTCCAAAGTCTGTATAGGATGACTCACCTGTTCAACTGTTGGGACCAAGTCTCGAGAAGGTAAGCATGAAAACAGAGGCTGCTTCTCAGTAGCAATTGAACGCAAAGGACATGAGGCCACATAGCTCACCTGTGGCAAGGTAGTGTCTATAGAAACACTGGGAATCAATAAAGGAAAAATATGGTCTCTAGTTGGGTCATGAGATGGATCAAGAAAATCCAACTGATCAATAGTGACAATTTCTTCGCCATGATTAAAGTACATCACATGAAAGAATGTTGACACCACAACTTGCATGGCATAGACATAATCATGTCCAAGGAGCATATTGAAGTCCAAGGGGTCTTCTATTACCATGAAGTCAACTAAGACGGTCTTCCCACCCAAAGTAACAGGTGTTTGAGAAAGAATTCCCAAGGATATACAAGTTCTTCTATCAAACGCCAGTAACTAACTAGCAGTCGACACAACGCTGGGAGATCCCATGCCTTGCCAAGCACGAGCAGACAAAATACTAACTAAGGCTCCTTCATCAAATATACAATGAGCAATCGTGTATGATTCAACTTTGACCTTTATCTGGAAAGGTGCATCAGAAGGAAGGCATGGCTCAACTAGGCTATCCCAATCAAAGGAAGCAATCCGAGAGCTTGGTGGGGGTTGATCCAAAGTGAGTTCAATGCCCCGTTGTTCAGTAAGTTTTGAACTGGTAGTGAAGAAAATGTGTCTAGAAGACACTTCACTCTCCAAAGGAAGAGTGGGATTGATCGACAATGGAATTGATTCAACCGCTTCGTGAAAGTCACTCTCTGAAGGGAGAGTGGGATTGACCAAAGATAAAATTGGTTCAATCACATCAGGACCACTCTCCAAAAGAAGAGTGGGATCGACCAAACCTGAGATTTGTTTGACCACTTGATCAACCAAAGGTTGAGTAGGTTGTTGAGAAACTATAGGTTGTTCAGGAGAAGGAAATTCTTGAGTCTTGGACCACACTCTTTGCACCTCCGCGATAGCAGGGCACTGGTGAGTAAGATGATCTCCCTCACATAACTTATAAGGGAACTTAAGTTTGCACTTCGAATGACCAATTTTCTCAACAGTGTAAACATGACTAGCAGTGGTTGACTGTTTTCTCTCAACATGATCTACAGAGGGTGAGAGTTTTCCCCTAGCATGAACTACAACGGCTGGGTGACTGGGTCCAACCTGACTAAGAGAGGCTGGTTGTTGAGAGACTTGAGGATGTTCAAAAATGGGATGACCATGAAACAAAACTCTTCGTACCTCCACAATAGAAGGGCATTTATAAGTAAGGTGGTCTCCCTCACAAAGCTTACAAGGAAACTTGGGCTTGTGTTTTGAACGGGTAGTCTTTTCAACAATGTCAACATGACTCACAGTGGTTGACAGATTGTCTTCAGCATGAACCATAGAGGCTGAGAGACTACCCCTAGCATGACTTGCAAAGGCTGAGAGACTGGGTCCAACATGACCTACAGAGGTTGGAAGGGCACCACCAGCATGAACAATAGAGGCTGAATGGTTAGGATCAATCTGCTTTACAGAAGTTGACTGTGTGCCCCCAGCATGAACAACAGAGGCTGGGTGGATGGATCCAACATGAATTACAGAGGTTGGATGGGGAGATTCAACTTGAACAATAGAGGTTGAATGGGTGCCTTCAGCATGACCTGCAGAGGCTGAGTGACTGGATCCAACGTGACCTAGAAAGGTTGGAAGGATCCCACTAGCATGATCAACAAATGCTGGATGGTGAAGATCAACTTGACTTGCAGAGGTTAAGTGCTTAGATCCAACATGACCTGTAGAGGTTGGATAGGTGCCCCCAACATGAACTGCAGAGGCTAGGTGGTGAGGTTCAACATGCTTTGCAATAGTTGAATGGGTTCCCCCTTTCTTATGTGCCTTCTTCCTATTCCTCTTTCTTTTACTCCTTTTAGACTGCCAGTTACTAGTATTAGTACTTTGACCGCATGAGGTAGAAGGAGGAGGATAATCAACTACAGGGGAAGGGGAAGCAGTGTTTTGATGCCCTTGATATAAGGAGCTTACTTGAGAAGCATCAGGAGCATTCAGGGCAGTTGGAGTGGAAAACAACCACACCGGTTTTCCCTAGGGTGAATCCAAGTAGATTCAGGTTGGCCATCAAGGGAACACCAACATTCCCTATGAGAGGAATAGTACAAGGAGTTTCCAGCATGGGGATCTCTTGGTTGGTGTTCAAAGGGGTGTTAGACATAGTTTCAAACTAGGAGACAAAGTCTGAGGTTGATAGGTAACCAAAATTACAAAACACACACCTAAAGGCACACTAAGCACAGGCAAACCACAAAGCACTCACTAAAAATTCCTAAAGCCAAACAGACAAACAGGTATAAGATACTCTTTCCAAAAGAAAGCTAAGAGACAGTTGCTTGGAATCCCTATAGATGTTCTTAGGAATAAGTGGAGGAATCACCCACTTCCCTCCCACACTTTCTACCCGGGTTACCTTCCAAGCCCGTCCAAGGTCAACCAGAAATAGCCTTTCGGTGTACCTGTGTATGAACCCTAGATGTCAAAGAGACTAAAGGCTACCTTAACTATATTGACAGTCCGGGGGGACAGTCGCAAGCCTGATTCATAGCATGGGCAGGGTAGCTAAGCCCAAAACTCTGTCTAGGACAGAATCCCCAGATGCGCAAAAACCTTGGTCTACGCTTTGACAAGGAATCAGAGGGTTATCTCCCTAGTCCAAGCCTCCACGCGGCCTCGTGCTTAACTCCCATTTGAGAGGAGCTTCCCATATACAATCAACATACAAAAGGGTTTACCTAGTAATTGGCCAACTACGTATGAAATTTTAACACTTGTGGAGAGTTGAAACTCCATAATCCACAAGTCTAACCTGAGCTAGTTGGTGTATGACCCTATAAAATAAAACTTACTAATAATTTTTAAATTATATCGTTTATTTTAAGGGTTGTTTTTAGTCAGAGGGTAAATGGTGTGAAACTTATGTGGTGTTTTGACTCAAAGTTGAAACAAAATGACTAAGTAGAGAGATATGAAATGCAAAAAGAAAAAACTATTCTCTTTTTCTTTTTCAAATAGAAACTTGAAAGCCACAAAAGAACAAATTCTTTTTATTTTTTTCAAAATCAATGATATGCCATGCAATCTAGACTAAAAAACTAATCTACATGCATATAATGCAAACATGTGTTTTTTATTTTTCTTTTATAAATGCAAAAGAAAAAATGGCCTATCAACTAATGCAAGCAAGTACTGTAAGCAAAGCAAATAGACAACTACTCTACACCCCACAAACAAACCCTAGGTTTCCCTAAAGTTGGATATAACCTCTCTTGGAAGGAAGGCTCGCAAAAGTGAACAAGCCAACAACTTTGGAATGAAGAGACTGAGCAATAAGACTGACATAAACAAAGGTCAACAACTCCCAAGTACCAATCTAAACCTACAAACAGAGGTTGCTTAGTACCTTGTCCAACAAGGTCAAGCCAAAGAAGGAGGTGGGGGGGAAAGCAAAAAAAAAAGTATATGTTATTTTTATTTTTATTTTATAAATGCAAAAGAAAAACTACCTACAAACAAAAGTATGCAGATAACAAGAACCAAGCAAAAGGAAATCTGCTATACAACCACCAAACAAACTCTATAATGAACTAAAGTCAGTATAAACCCTACTTGGAAGGAAGGCTTGCCTAAGAGACAAGTAAACTACTTTGGCATGGTGAAGTTAACCAACAAAAGAAAAAGGAAACCAACAAGCTTATAAACTCAAAAAAAGATCACTAACAGAGGCTAACCAGAAACATAAGCCAAAAATCATGCCAAGCAAAGGAGGTGGGGGGAAAGAGCAAAGAACAACTCCTAATGCTATAAAAAGGCTTACCACATAGATAAAGAACAACCAAAAGGGATGACACTAACTCCCTGGAGTCATGCACCTACAAAGGACACCAAAATACCTACCAAACAACCCACAATAGTAGAAAGAACCAGAAAAATGAGGAAAAACACTGTTTTAGGGGCACACGCGGGTTGTACTACTGACAGGTCATGTGTCATACGCGGGTTGAAAATACAGCAAGTTGTGTATACAAGCACACGTGGGTTGTACCACTGACAAGTCACATATCATACGTGGGTTGATAGTATAGAAAGTCGCGTGTACCAAACCAAACGCGTGACTGTTCAGTCTGCAACTCGCGTATGGGTGGAAAAAATCCCAAAAAAGGTCAAAAAATGCCTTAGGAAGGCAAGGGAAGTATGCTATTAGACTTATAAAGTGTTCCTACGTGGCAAGAAGGACTTGAAACAATGCAAAATACTGAAAGAAAGATAGAGAAACCCCAAATAGACAAGGCTCTCCCTAGTGGAGTCGCCAGTTCTGTTGTAAAGGAAAGTATCCTATGGCTAGGGTTTAAGAGGCCATCAATGTACTGGGGTTGAAAGGTGGATGCAAATGGTTTTGCAAGTAAATACAAGCAAGTTTTAGAGATTAGAATGGTTCATACCTTAGCCAAATGAAGGTTGATCCAAGCAGCCCTTCAATCCTCTTCTTGCTCCTCTTGCTCCTCTTGCTCCAAGAGACCTGCAAAACAAGTTATACCTTCCTGAAACCAAGATGACCACATATAAAGAAATGGTAATCAAAGAAACATGAGATAATAATCTGATTAACATCAAAATCTGATCATAAACAAAGATTCAATCACACATTGAACAATGATTTGGGAAGAAGAAGGACATCACATCTTTATTAATCTTGAAAACAAGTACAAGTATACCTTCTCTTCAAGTTTGGCACCTCACAAAACCTTGATCTGGTTCTGCTGCTTCTCTTCTCCAAGGAACTCAGCCTCCAAGCTCTGCAACACAAGGAGAATGCTTCTAGGGCAAAGGTGTGGGCAAAGAGAGCTCCAATTCCTCCAGCATAACAATGCAAAGATTCAAGTCCCCTATCATCCCTACCTCTATTTATATGCTTAAGGAAGAGTTAGGGGCGAAGACAAAGTAGTTACAATTGAAGGAGTTAGTTGCATAACTACCCAAACTACCCAAAATTCAAAATTCGTATTTTTTTGACATTTTCAAGAGGCATACGCGGGTTGCAAAGACAACAGTCATGTACACGAGGAGTACACATGGGTTGCAATGCAGAAAAGTCACGTATTTAAGGCGTACGCGACTATTATATATAGCAACTCGCGTACGTACACGGGTTTCCTTAAGGGAAATTCGTGTACACATCAAAAGCTCATTTTTAGTGTATTTTGGGCATTTTTAGACTTTGGAGTATTCCAGAAAGTTTTAGCTAACTGAAATACCTTTCCAACGGTGTAGAGATGAGGTGAAACGGAGTTACAAAACTAAAGATATGGGTCCTCCAATTTAGGTGTTTTTTCAGTGACATTCAGTGACTTTCATGAAGTGTCGTCATGGAAGTGTTGACATGCGATGAAATCATGGGAAAGTGGTCACAGGGAGAGATGTGTCATTTTGAGCTATAACAAGTAATCAATAGCAACAATGATATATTTGTTCCCCCCAATTGAAACTGGGTTGCACGTCATGTAATCTACCCCTCACTTAGTGAAGGGGCCCACTGTGATGACGGGAAACAAAGGAGCAGGATGTGACCGCATTTTTCTTGTGTAGATCTCACATGGATGATAGTGCTTCAGAGCTTCCACATAATATTTAAATATCGTGGGCCAGAAATAACTAGCATGCAAAATCTTCTGGGCCGTTGCTAACCCAGACAAATGACACCCGCATGCTTTGCTATGGGAATCATTTAGGACACACGACCTCCTCGTGGGTGGGGCACTGATGCAAAATAGAGTCGACCCCTCTATGATACAAAGTATCCCCAATGATAAGGTAGTTTTTCGCATGAACGCGCAGTTTACGTCGCTCTTCCCTCGAGAAGGCTGCAGGACACTTTAAAGTCTGGAGATAGATAAGCATATCTCCGTACCAAGGATCAGAGGTTGAAATCAGAAAAATGTACACATTTGGGAATGAGTCTTCTTCAATCGCTAGATTCTCTTTCGTTGGAAATTCTGCAATAAGGTCTGCAAAAACTAAGGAATTTTTAGATTGGCAGATTGAAAATCCAAGTCAAACTCCTAGAGAATGACTATCCATTTACTGAATTTTCCCCTGATTATGTGTCGGGACAAAACATAATGAAAATGATTAACATCTTCCACTATTGTGGTAGTCCTCAGTAGGATGTAGTGACGTAACCTCTGCACAGCATAAAAAATTGATAAAGCCAACTTCTCAACATGGTAGTATCGAAGTTCAAGACTAGCCAATGCACAAATAAATTAATAGACAACATGCTCTTGGAGCTTGTTATCTTCCAGGACTAATAATACCCCAATGTTCGATTCAGACGCAACCATATACAATATAAAATCTTGAGAGTAATCTGACGGGCGTAACAAAGGAGACTACAACAAAGCTTTCTTCAATGCCTTGAACACAAGTTGTGCGGTTTCATCCCATACAAATGGAGTGTCTTGCTTTAACAGATGCATGAAACCCTTAGTAATCTTGGCATAATTAACAATAAAACATCGAAGGAATTTATACTTTCCTTCCAGGCTTTGAAGTTTCTTGATAGAATGAGGAGGAGGTAGATTTACAATGGCCTCTACTTTCAAGGATCCACCTGAATACCTTTGTTTGAAACTATGAACCCGAGTAGCCGTCCTAACTTGACGCAGAAAACACGCTTGTGGGGATTCAAGCATATTTTGTAATGTCTATGTCTTTCGAAACTCAAGCGAAGATGATTTGGATGATCAATCCTATTATGAGAATGGGCAGGGAAATCTTCAAGGTATGACTTGACAATGTTCTTAATGTCATGGAAGACAAAATTCATTGCCCGCTGAAAGGTATACTGTTACGGAGAGAAATTCCTATGGCTTGGGGTACCACAACAGACAGCTTGATTGCAGAAATCAATCCTTTCCAATATGCAAGAGAAATCAAATATCTAACACTAAAGGATCAAAACTTGTACCTTATTCCAGACGGTTGAAGTAGATCCCCGTGGAGCTTTCCAACTCTAGCTTGAATTGATAAATTACTTCCTCAACAATCAGTAAACAAGACAAGCATGCTATATATATATTGGTGTTAGATCTACTCTAGCATATATAATCAACAAAGCATACGCATTTGAAATCATCCATGGATAAAATATTCATTCAAACATACGTTATTGGACAAGAAAACATATTTCTATTAATATAAAATCAAAGATTACAATGAATACAACCTCTGTCAGCACGTCTGCGAATCGGAGAAACTGAATCCCCCACTTGGGCCTCCACCACCTCAATCCTCCATCTCTCGATAGCAGGCTCATAAGAAAAAGGCAAGCTTGGAAAGAACACCAAAGTGCTCCAAGGGACAAAGGGATGCAGACTCAAGCATAAGTTCCGGCAACAATGGACTATAGTTTCTTTGCTCTCAATTCTCACATGTTCCTCAATGTATCCAAAGGGTTCCTTATATAGCTCTTCAATGGGGCAATGAAGGGTTGAATCCGAGTGATCTCAAGGCATATGGAAGGCTAGGAGACAAGTGAGTCGGATCCATGTCAAGGAAAACTCCAAAATAATTTGGCCTTTTGCACACCTCCCGATGTACGCGGTTTTAGGGGTTAAACCCGCGTATATACGTGAGAAAGGGTTTAAAAGTCGCATATAGCAATTTAAGCATTTTTTAGGGATGATCTTGGAAACATCAAAGGTATAAAGGTCCATGGGGTCCAAAGAGTCTGTAGAGGGACAGGGGAAGGCCATACAAGTGTGATTCACCAGGTGTGGTAAAATCAGCTATAACAGATGCCCCCTAATGTGTGAGGTTAGAGGGGTCATATGATGGCCGAAATACATTATAAGTCCATCCCAGAAGTGGAGTGATGAAGAACCCAATGGAAGACCAGCCACCCAATCAACATAGTACAATGATACAACTCTGCATATAACTGCAAATACATATAGCAGTCCCGGATACATAAGAGTACAATGGCCATGAATAGGCATGATACAAAATATGACATGTGTGGTCATCACCATGTACAATATACATAGATCAGAATCTCCATGATGAAGATATATAAAGGATCGTGATCTCCATGAAAGCTGAAGATATATAACAGATCAAGATCTCCATAATTGCTGGAAATGTCTGACATATACTGGAATCAAGTCACGAGAGCTGAAATCTGATGAACACTGGCACGATCAAGGAGGTAACATATATGAGATGCCACCAATATGGAAGGTCTTCTACACAAACCGCTATGAGTAGAAGTCCTACTATATGAATAGAGGTGTCGAGGTCGAACATAGTAGTCCATCGTCTGATTACCGGTCATTGATGTATACCATTAACAGACATGAGATCACCCACTGATAATGATAACAGGAATCAAGGTACTAGAGTGCAAACTAACAAGTGTGAATAAATGTGTTGAGGTCGAACACTTGAGAGAATCCATCGATCAGGGGACATTAATGTATTCCCAAAGAATTGTCGATGGCGAGAGAACCTGCCACTGATGACTGCAAGTCTCAAGGTACTAAAAAATGACTCTAGATTCCAATCCCAGAATAAATGATCTGAAGTCGATGGGATGAAATCCGCCGGAAGGAGGGCATCAAGGCATCCCCCATCATCCAACACGAGGTACTCAGCAAAGTTGTATAATGTGGAAGGACTCGATCATAAGGTGCACAAACCAGTAACTGTACTGGAAATGGCCGACATGCAAAGTCAAGATAACTGAGGAATGGTCGACTTAGGTTTCAACTTCCTTCTAACAAGAGCATAAAGATGAATGGTAACTGAATGTAGGCAGCATAGACTCGATATACAAAACTGGGACATCTCTGCGACAAAAGAGGCATCGACAGAGGCTCCATGGGGACTGGAAGTTTAACCAGTCGGTGGAGATAAACTCAGATAAATGAGTACAACTCCTAAAGTCAAACTATAAACCCAACCAACGGATGTGATATACAGTGCTCTGTTTGAAGGTGACATGACTCAACAGCTGCCAAAGATAACATATTTCCTTGTCCGGCTTTTTGGTTTTTAAATTTTTTTTTGGACTTTTTTAAATATTTAAAAAGCTTGAAAAATAATAAAACTGTTTTATAGTTACAGACTAGGAGGAGATGAGTGTCATATGGGAAAACAAACTAGTTCCAGGTAGTGGAACATACCTATGCTCAATGCAAGGATACATGTGTAGGATAGAAACATTCGGGGGAAAGTCCCCTCCCAGTAAAATAGGGGACCAACCTACAAAGGATATAAAAGATGGCTCTGCATGGCTAGACATGAGACAAGCTCGGGCTATATGGCTAATACTCAAAGTCAGGGAAGCTGGCATAAGGCTTAATGAGGCAGGAAAAGCTCATGATAATGCAATTACAACTTGACATAAGGGAGTCCTGAGGAAACAGGCCAGCAAAAGTTCAAGAGGAGTGTGAGACTCTTGTGAAATGTCATTGCGGTACTATACAAAGAACTCCCGGACCTAAGAGAGGACTTACAGCATGGATACCAAATGAAAAAGGGAGCTAACTAGGACACCTATGTATAGGAAAGCTCTACCATTCACATAGTACCACTTCTAACAACAACATGAAGGTTCCGTGATACCATGGAATGGGTTCGTATCTAAGGTTAAAATGAAACAGTCATAACGTCATGCAAAATGCAAGCGGATGTGAAATCCCAACCTATATGCCAGTTTAGACATGATACTTGTGATAGGCACGAACGGGTTGAAACCTTGGAGAGAGTGTACAAAAACTGGACCCTACATGACAACCATATTAGTCCAAAACAACCCAAAATAGTCAATAAAGAATCCAAACTATAGGATATAGGGAGGAATGATCATGACAACTGCACCCAAAGGAAACAATGCGATGGACGATGGGACATAAAAAGGAAAGTAAGGTGTAGACCCAACATTCACAAATCCACTACCACCCCCATGAGGGTGACCACCGGTGTAAAGACCGGGAGAAGGGAGTCAACATCCTCCACAAATGGAGTAGAGGGAAGAATGTGACCATTCCCAAATCTACGAGTAGGGTAAGGGGCTATGATTCCCCCAAGTCTGACACCAGGGTCCATACTAGGACCAAGGACGGGTGATAGGATACCAAGTGTGTTGAAAATAAAAGGACCTGAACTCAAGAGAGCATTAATATACTCAAGTAACCGCAATCCCAAAGTCCAACTAGCGCACAAAGAGCACACTCCTAAGAAAATATACAGCCAAAATACAAGCAAACCAAGGGGAGGATATGTGAGCTCCTAAATGCAGCAGGTATGTCTCGCTTAGGAGAGGCTCAAAACTCCCATACACTACAAGCGGAGGTATGTAACCAATTATAGTGGCCCTCAACTTCAACGCATAAAGCGACTGTGCTGTCTAACCTCTACCTGGCCGGGACACTCATAGAATAACCTCTGCAAGTACCCCCTCGATAACCTAGGTAAGGCAACTAAGGTCACCTCAATATAATCAATGCTCAGGCGGACATTCGCAGGCGGGATTGACTGTATGGGCAAGGTAGCAAAGCCTGAAACTCTCGAAAGAGCCCCCAGATATGAATACAATCCTGCAAATATCTCCGGTGCTACTCAGTTATGACTAGGGGTCATCCCAATCAATAACTGCTCACACTGCCTCGTGCTTAACTCCCTTGTAAGAGGAGGATCCTGAGAAACACTAATTATTCCAAGGAATTTCACGCTCTCACCTGGACAGACACATACATGTTGTTGTTTAGTGGTTTTGGAGAATTTACTCACAATGAACTATTCCAAGACCCTAAAACCTAATCTTGTTGGTGCACCCTATAAAAGAAAAGAGTGTAATTCATTTTATTATGTGTTGATTTTATTTGGTTGTAATTACTTAAAGGGAAATGGTCGTGCAACTAATGAAGTTATGATTCAGCAGTGAAGTAAATATGCACATCATAACAAACAATGATAATTGCAGTCTTTGTCAAATTAAAAAATAGGGTATGCCACTACATGAGATGCATAAATATATATTCCTTTCTGAATGCCAATGCAATCCTTCCTATATGAAAGCCTAAATAAAACTCTCATCCAAGCAATCCAATGGAAGTACCTCCTCAAATCCATATGCAAAAAATCCAACTACCTTGTATTTTTCAATATAAAAGAATGAAAAATGCAATAAAAGTCATCTAAAACTCTCAGTCTCCGCAGCAAGTATAAAACACAAGCCTAGCAAGACACCAAGACAAAAAAGAGTAATGCAATAATGGCAAAACAAAAAGGATAAATGAATAAAACTACTTTCAAAGAAAAAACAATGAAAAAGCGGTCCCTGGTCACAAAAGAAGCATCCAAAAGACAACATCAGACCCAAGGAAGACCCAACCACACTCACAACCCACCCAAGAACTTCCCACAACATCAAACTCACCAAAAGGGAGGATGTATGCAACTGTTTAAAGAACAACTACGTATATACACGAATTTTGGCCAAAAAGCTGCATGTATACACGGATTTTGGCCAAAACCCTGCGTGTATACGCAACTTTTGGCCAAAAATCTGTGTATGTATGCGACTTTTGGCCAAAAACCTACGTATATAGAGAAGACATTGGTAAAAAGAAGGCCAAGGGTCAAACCAATAAAGGGGAGTGTCAATGGATGAACATATTATAAAATGAAACACAGAAACAAGGAGAAACAAAGAGCAAGTCAATAATATCAAGCCCATTGTGCCCCCAAACCCCCCAAAAAAACAAGGAACATCCCCAGCAGAGTCGCCAATTCTGTTACGGAGAGAAATTCCTATGGCTTGGGGTACCACAACAGACAGCTTGACTCCAGAAATCAATCCTTTCCAATATGTAAGAGAAATCAAATATCTAACACTAAAGGATCAAAACTCGTACCTTATTCGAGATGGTTGAAGTAGATCCCCGTTGAGCTTTCCAACTCCAGCTTGAATTGATAGATTACTTCCTCAACAATCAATAAATAAGAGAAGCATGCTATATATATATATTGGTGTTAGATCTACTCTAGCATATATAATCAACAACGTATACGCATTTGAAATCATCCATGGATAAAATGTTCATTCAAACATACATTATTGGACAGGAAAAGATATTTCTATTAATATAAAATCAGAGATTACAATGAATACAACCTCTGTCGGCACATCTGCGAATCGGAGAAACTAAATCCCCCACTTGGGCCTCCACCACCTCAATTCTCCATCTCTCGATTGCAAGCTCACAAGCAAAAGGCAAGCTTGGGAAGAACACCAAAGTGCTCCAAGGGACAAAGGGATGTGGACTCAAGCATAAGTTTCGTCAACAATGGACTATAGTTTCTTTGCTCTCAATTCTCACATGTTCCTCAATGTATCCAAAGGGTTCCTTATATAGCTCTTCAATGGGGAAATGAAGGGTCAAATCCGAGCGATCTCAAGGCATATGGAAGGCTAGGAAATAAGTGAGTTGGATCCATGTCAAGGAAAACTCCAAAATAATTTGGCCTTTTGCACACATCCCGATGTACGCGGTTTTAGGGGTCAAACCCGCGTATATACGTGAGAAATGGTTTAAAAGTTGCGTATAGCAATTTAAGCATGTTTTTAGGGATGACCTTGGAAACATAAAAGGTATACAAAAAGGTCCATGGGGTCCAAAGAGTCTGCAGAAGGACATGGGAAGGCCATACAAGTGTGATTCACCAGGTGTGGTAAGATCAGCTATAACATAGACCTTGCATTTTTCAACCCAAAGGGAATTTTTCTATACACAAAGGTACCCCATTGTTGTTAAGGACAATGCACCTTTGTAACATAGGGTCTATGGGGATACCAACTTACTAAGACATTTGCAAACAATCAGCTTATTTAAGAAATGAAATAGGAATAGGAAGAAGGCTTGACTTACTCGGTTTATGGTGGTTGATCCAAGCTTGGTCTTCTCCTCTTTCAGTCTCCTTAAAGCTTGCAGGGCTCTCCCAATTCACCTGTAAAAGACAAATTCTTCAAGCAATATCTCATATATATATTAATGGTTAGTGAAATGCATATTCATAATAACATAATTCAAATCATTCATAATCCTTAATACATGAGAAAGAAACAATACAAATATTGGAAGAAGAACTTTCTTTATTCATAAACAGAGGATGGTAAGATTGTAACCCAGCTTCTGAAACAAGGACGCCTCTACGAACCAAGGACACTGAGTTCTGCTGCTCCAAGAGGTCTCAAGGCATACACCAACATAACTTTTCTCTTCTAGGAATAATTGATTATCCCCATCCCATGCCCTTTATTTATACATGGGGAAATAGAGAGGTTTCGAAGGTTAGGATGGTTGAGACAGTTGAGATAGTTATTGATTAAGGCTAAACTGATCTCAACTAATTGTAATTTATTATTTTTAACATTGGATTAAGGTACACACAAGTATGTATATAGGAAAGGCGTGTATGACATGCTCCTTACTCAAAGGAAACTCGATTGTTCAATGTACACGCAGGTTGCAATGCAAATAGTCGCATATGCCACACGGGTTGCAATGCAAATAGTTGCGTGTGCAACCCTAATCTCCAAATAAAAATGTGTGAAGCTGGTCAAGAGTTTATGTATCAATGGTCATGCATATCTATAGTGTTTGGGAAACTTCAATCATGTTTTCCTTTTGTGTACTGACATATTGGATGTCAGTACGCAGATGGAGAAGTGCCATTTTGGTTGATAACAGATGCCCCCTAATGTGTGAGATCAGAGGTAAGCGATGACTGAAATACATTACAATCTTTTAATCTTGGAGAACTCAAATGTCCAAGGCAGTAGTGGAAGTACCCGAAACAAATACATATCAATGTCATATACAAAATCATATTCAAGGATGCCATGTTCAATATAATGGAACACTAGCTTCTTTACAATATTTGATTACATCATATGATACGGGTACAAGACCATGTATATTACCAAGCTAGATCGAAGCCACTATATACAATGATGAGTCTTCAAAATCTAGAAGCTGTGTAAATGATCATAACATAGTCTTGCGCAACTTAGGTTATAAATGTGAACCTAAGGTCTTCATCGAAATCCAAAGGAACCAGTACAATCCCTACCATGAAACAAATGTGTTGAAGTCGAACATGGAAATGAATCAACAAAATGTGAGACAATGAGTGAAACCGACAACTGAACCAAAGGAGTTCACCAATGATGAGAGTGAATTCTAAGGTACCATCATCAAATCTCTAGGTCTTCATCTTAAATAAGTATTGATGAGAAACCATACTGTGGTGAGTAAGGCAATTGATCCTCCAACGGATCACAAGAGCCACTAGGAACTGGATACGAGAAGGTAGACACAAGTAATACTCAGATAAGATAATGACGGAATCAGGCTAATAGTCAGATGAAGGGATAAATCCTTCAACAGTGAGCACAACACAAGGCAGCTTTTTAACTTACAGATAGAACAACTGGACTTATCTGTCATGTAGGAGACATGATCAGATTCCCCAAGTATAAAGGACAAGTGGAGGAGTAAAGACTCGAAGTGATAGCTGAACTGAAAGTGTAAACTAAAAACATGAGTATCAAAAAGTTGAGAGAGTGCTATGTTCAAGGAGGACATGTTGCCACTGTTTATAACCCAAAGAGAGTACTTCTTTCTTATCTTTCCTATTAAATTTTAATGAGTCTAGGAAAGTCAACTCAAGTCTCTCTTAATTTTTGACAAGCTTGAAGAGGGGAGAGAATAATGCTTGATATAGTAACTGATTCGTGGATTTTACGAAACCGAACTAGTACATGATTGTTGGTATTTTCATATTTAGAGAGTCTGAAAACTCCAAAGAAGACTCTAGGGGGGTGCTTTTTCGTCCAATTTAGTCTCCTGAGGCCGGAAAAGTATAAAACACACCACATAAGAACTCTCTTAGCTTCCGAAGAAGTAAGGCACATATTTTTCATACTTAGTTAGGAAGGTGCAAAAAAGGTTAAATTACCACCTACCCAACGCCCCTTCAAAAGCAACATATAGCCTGATTTTTATGAGTGTGAAGGAAGGCACGATCACTCAGAAAGATCCATTTGATTACGAGAAATGGGGCTTACAATAGTAAACTTGATGATTTATTCTTTAGGGTTTAACGAGCATGACAAAGACATAAAGTACACTCATAATATTTTTCATGTTTAGGTCTAGAGCACGAAAAAGAGAAAACTAAGCTCATACCGAACGCTCCTTTTCCATAAATTTAGTCCCTTAGGTTTGGAAAAGCGATAAACCTATGCCTGAGAAAACTCTTCTCAATTCTGAAGAAAAGATAGTGTTCCTTTTTCGTATTATTCCACATGGTCCAAAAAAGCGATAACCTACCATCAATGTGGATGCCCATTCACATATTCTTAAAGAGCCTGAATGGACAAGTTTTCTCGGCAGTCAAGTCTATTTTGAGGAGTTAGACTTGGGCCTAAATAAACTCCATAAGGGCGGGGAGCCTTATAAAAAGGGGATATCCTGTAAAAAGTGACAATAATGAGGCTCAATTTGGCATGAAAATAGCTAAGAAGGCTTCCCTAAACCTATGACAAATGCGGAATGAGTACCAAAAGACGACAAAGTGTTCTAAACTAGGGTACTCATGGAAGGAAGGCGCTATCCAAGGAAGAACAATGATGTAGATGAGGTAAAAATGGTTAAACACCATAGTCCGTGGTCAAAGAAATCATCCTAGGGTTAAGAGAGGATAAGGTATAGATGCATCATGACATATGAGAGACCCAAATCTTAACCTATATGAGCTGATAACAACTTTTAAAAGAATTCAAACCTGTTGCATTAGGAAAAAGGAAAATGGTATTAGTTCAATTATATAAATAATTTTCAAACTATAGGTTAAAAACCCAAAAATTGAAAATTTTCCTTTATATAGTTCAAAAATAGAAATAAAGCATACCAGTTCATGTTTTTACCCAATTTAGCAATATTTTACCTCTGACATGGATTGCTCAACATGAACAAACTGATGACGATTTCAAATTCCGCAAGTATCAGGTTAGCTAGCTTTCTCCTTTCTTGCATTCCAACCGTTTTAATTTTCATTTCCATGTAAATTTTCATGTTTTGGGCCCGTCCTAGGGATGTTGCACGATACACGTGGGTAGGCAACTTATACAGTCACGTACACATGTTGTATACGCGACCTGCCCGAAGGAAACTCACGTGTGACACGCGACCTGTCTAAAAGACAGTCGTGTGTACTGCGTAACATAGGAATTTTTAAAAAAATAGCCAAAACTAAAAGAATTTAATAGATTCTAATGTTTAATAATGGTCATATGGGCAGGTTCAACCATGGTTTTGGAATGGAGGGAGCGAGAACATGAGGATATAGACCGCGAGGCCCCCACTATTAATGCATTACGACAATGCGGGTTACTAAAGTTCTTTTGCACTTTTCCAATGTGGGCCAATGTCTACTTGGTGGAACATTTGATTAGTTATTGGGATATATTAAATTGGGCACATAGATCTATGGACAAACACACAAATTACAGGATAGATCACACAAGTTACTCAGTTATTGAAGAATGAAACAGTGCAAAAATGGCTTGGAGCTATGAATGCTTTTCATTAATCAAAGAGTAATTAGATAATAATTACAATGAAGTACAATGGCTTAAATACACACATGGAATTCGAATCCACATGAGGAAATTCGAATTGAATAGACTCTACTTGAATGTAGGTAACTAAGGCCTTGTCTAAATCACTGTCGGAGGACTCAATAGTTAATTGCCCTTGTCTAAACCATAACTGGAGTTCATCGGAGTTCTAAAACACAACTCAAGTGTTACATTCAGTGTTGACTGAGGCTAATTGACTGTGGTAGGTGAGAAATTCGCCCCTCCTTAGTGTAGCCATGCGAACCTAGCACTAACTGAATGTAGAGGACTAGAACTGAATGTAACTGAGTCCTAACTTAGCTTGACTAGTCACTGACTGGACTGAACTGACCTTGGTTGGTTTTGGCACTCCTAGTGGCTCCTAAATTGTAGGTATTGGTCTAGGAGGCTCCTAAACTGAGGCAATCAAGTGCAAACAGTGGCAGTAGGCCTCAATTAGTGTTCCCCACACTTTAGTAATTGAAACATGTGCTCCAATTAGGCCAAGTGGACCCAATGGTGCTAGTGACTAAAAATAGACTGGATGGACTCTCGATTTAGACATGACTCCCGATTTAGACATATGACCAAATTGGACAAGGGAGGATTAATAATCCTAACTGAATCATGACCTCAAAACTTTTGATCTTCAAGGTGAGATCTTGGAGATAGCTTTAGAAGACATATATTTCATCATGGGGTTGTCTTGTAGGGGAATGCCTATCCACATCGAAGGCATTGGCAGGGGTGGTGACCTCATGAGTGTCCAAGATTATGTGGACACCTACTGCATATCTGGGAGTTAGAAGAAAGGATCATGCATCCTAATTGCTCATATTTCCAACTTCCCACTACAGGTAGTGGCAAGTACAATAGTATGGGTTGCAGGATATTCATCATTACATCTCGCCACTTGGACACAAATGAGGGTGGCAGTGGAGTGTTTACAGGGAATCGGGTTTGATTGGTGCTCGAGTATAATCCTGATTATGAAGAAATAACTCTCTGATTATAAGATAGGATGCTGCAAGAATTTTGGGTATTCAAGTATATTAGTGTCATTCTTCTTTGAGAGAGCACCTGCTATCATCCTTGTGGTACCACTTCCAGCTTTCTCTCCTCACTAACTAGGTTGACCATGTGGGGAGAAGTCTTCCTTCGCCAAGGTGGCAGAGGATCAATCCAGGGTGTATACAATGATGAGTTCTATGTGTGGTTGGGATGGCAGTTACCAACACTTGAGCAGTTTCCTTTTACAGGTTTAGTCTTTCGAGGAGACAATGATTTTGTCTTCCCGCTAGGAGGAATGTGGGGAGAGCTAGGTATTTTTAT
The DNA here is from genome assembly GCA_001517045.1 of Pseudotsuga menziesii. Lineage (NCBI taxonomy): Eukaryota > Viridiplantae > Streptophyta > Pinopsida > Pinales > Pinaceae > Pseudotsuga > Pseudotsuga menziesii. The sequence continues at coordinate 846,308 of LPNX011234437.1, forward strand.
TTTTATGTTTTTAATTTTTTTTTAATTTTGTCATAAAATTATATACATATGTATAAGAGTTTTTGATCCATTTAAATGTTTAAAATGCAAATGTTGGACCTATCCGCCCTGATGGGAATCCCAAGATGTATGTATGGCCTATACTAGGTGGAGATCAAGGTTTGATGAGGGTGCTTGAGGGAAAGCTAACCAGGATGACCCAAAGAGTTCCCACTATACGGATTGAGCAGATTCCTACTGTTATGCAAGAATTTGTTGTCGGGATTCCACCTATCTGGATACGCCTCATGAGGAGGGTGGTCAAGGATGTTCTAGTTTATATAGAAGCCGAAGAGGGTGCTGTAGCTTAAGAAGTTGATGATGAGGATGATGCTGGTGATGCGGATGATTAGGCCTGGATATATAGGCATTTTATGGATTGCGATCCTAATTTTTGTATATTGTTGTTTATTTTCACAGTTGTGACTGGATCTTAGGATAAAAAACTTGACCTATCTATGGACAGATTTTTACATATATATTTTTTTCTGGTTATTTACATGTGTTCCAAATGTATCTATTGTGTATATTTTACAAAATGTGTGTTAAGTGCCAATCGAGAATATATTTCACATATGCATCAGTTAATGCATTTTCATTACGTGGAATGTGATTAAATGAAATATAATAGAAATTTCTTTCAAGTAATCTAACCTGCAAAAACTAGCGTAACAAGGTAGGGTTTCGCACCTGATAAGCTCCATTGAGCTAGGAAACTACCAGTTGAGATTCAAGTCTGACTTACAACTAAGTGATACCATGTGACAAGGCATGCCATAATAACTCAATAACAACCCTGTATTCCACCACATTATTGGTAGAAGGACCTAGACAAGCGCCTCTAGAGGCAACTAGCTATCCCGAGGTTGAATAGATGACCCATGCGGATGAAGCCAGGTTACAAGTATGACAACAAGCACCATCCGCAAAACCTACAAACCACTCAGCTAACATCTGTAACAATCACCAGATGATATAATAACACTAACCATATTACTATTGTACATAAAATTACATACAATAAAATACAAGAAAAAGCACTAAACCTAGGCATAGTACTTCTTCAGGTAGAGACCATTTCTAGGCTCAGGAAGCTTGTTTCCATCAAAATCAGTTAACTCATATGCCCATTTTTTTAAGACCTTCGACACAATGTAGGGTCCTAACCACATGGACTTGAACTTTCCTGCCCCTAGGGGTTCCTTTTCTTGATCCCAGAGCAAGACAAACTCCCCCTTAGAGAAAATTCTAGGCTTTACCAATTTATCATATTGATTTTTAACCCTATTCTTATGAGCTTCGTTTGTTGTTAACGCATCTTTGCATTGCTCATATAGATGTTCCAAATGTAGTGAACGTTCTTCTAATTCAGTTGTGTATGGGAGTACATGAATATCAATTTTAAGTGATGGAATTTCACACTCAACCGGAGTGACTGCTTCCACCCTGTGAACGAGTTGGAAAGGTGAAAACCCCATGGTAGTTTTAACATTGGTCCAGTATGCCCAAAGTGCAGGATATAGCATAATGTGCCAATTTGACCTGGCTGCATTAATAGTCTGCATAAGAATGGTCTTCAAGGTCTTATTAACTGCCTCAACTTGACCATTCACTTCTGGGTAGAAGGAAGACGAGTGATCTTGCTTAAACCCTAGCATAGTAGCCAATTCAGTCATCATGTTATTCTGGAAATGACTGCCATGGTCAGTGACAATCTCCTTTGGAATTTCGAAGCGAGTGATAATCTGGTTGAATATGAAAAAATATGCAGTTCGCCGTCAGCCCTGAAGGTAGGAATTGCCTCTGCCCACTTGGTGAAGTAATCAACAATGACAATGATATATTTGTGCCCCCAGCCAAAACTGGGTTGCACATCACGTAATCCACCCCCCACTTAGTGAAGGGGCCCACCCCGATGATAGGAAATAAAGGAGCAGGATGTGACCACATTTTCCTAGTGTAGAGCTGACATGGATGACAACGCTTCACAGCTTCCACACAATCTTTAAAGATCGTGGGCCAGAAATAATCGACACACAAAATCTTCTGACCCCCGCATGCTCCACTATGGGAATCATTTAGGACACGCTCAACCTCCTCATGGGCGAGGCACTGATGCAAAACAGATTCTACCCCTCTATGGTACAAAGTATCCTTGATGATAAGGTAGTTTTTCGCATGAACGTGCAGTTTACATCGCTCATCCCTCGAGAAGGTTGCAGGACACTTCAAAGTCTAGAGATAGATAAGTATATCTCCACACCAAGGATCAGAGGTTGAAATCAGAAAAATGTACTGATTTGGGAATGAGTCTGCTTCAACTGCTACCTTCTCTTCCGTTGGAAATGCTGCAATAAGTTCTGCAAAAACTAAGGACTTTTTAGATTTGGCATATTAAAAATTCAAGTTAAACTCCTGGATAATGACTATCCATTTATTGAATTTTCCCTTGATTATGCGTCGGTACAGAACATACTGAAAGGGATTAACCTCTGACACTACTGTGGTAGTCCGCAATAGGATGTAGTGATGTAACCTCTGCACAACATAAACAACTACTAAATCCAACTTCTTAACTTGGGAGTATCGAAGTTTAGGACCATCTAATGAGCGACTAAGGTAATAGACAACATGCTCTTGGAGCTTGTCATCTTCTTGGACTAATACTACCACAATGGTCGATTCAGATGCAGCCAAATACAATATAAAATCTTGAGAGTAATCCGACAGGCGTAACAAAGGAGCCAACAACAAATCTTTCTTCAATGCCTCGAACGCAAGTTATGCGGTTTCATCCCATACAAATGGAGTGTCCTGCTTTAACAGCCGCATGAAATCCTTAGTAATCTTGGCATAATTAATGATAAAACGTCGAAGGAAGTTAGAATTTCCTTGTAGGCTTTGAAGTTTCCTGATAGAATGAGGAGGAGGCATATTTACAATGGCCTCTACTTTCAAAGGATCCACCTGAATGCCTTTGTTTGAAACTATGAACTCGAGTAGTCATCCTGACTCGACGCAGAAAACACAGTTATGGGGATTCAAGCGTATTTTGTAATGTCTACATCGTTCGAAAATCAAGCGAAGATGATCTAGATGATCAGTCCTCTTATGAGAATGGGCAGAAAAATCGTCAAGGTACAACTCAACAATGTTCTTAGTGTCATGGAAGGAAAAATTCATTGCCCGCTAAAAGGTAGCCCCTGCATTGTTCAATCCAAAGGGCATTTTTCTGTACGCGAAGGCACCCCATGGACAAATAAAAGTCATTTTATGTTGGTCTTTCGGCTTAAATTGGTTTTGATTCTATCCAGAAAAACCATCCATAAACGAATAAACTTCACTCCCCACACAAGCATCAATGATTTGCTCTATAAAAGGTGTGGGGTAGTTGTCCTTGGGACATGCCTTTTTCAAGTCACGAAAATCTGTACATATGCGTATCATCCCTTATTTCTTATCAACGGGAACATGATTAGATACCCATTCCATCGAAGCAATCAGGTAGATGAAACCAACTTTCAATAGTTTTTCCACTTTAGCCTCAATGGCCACCGCCTTACGCTGGTTAATAGGTATAAGATTTTGTGGAACCAATTTGGAATCATGATAGGTTCAGATTTCATGTTCAATAATTGATGGATCTATTCCTGGCATATCCTCATATGACTAAGCAAACACTTCACGAAACTCCTTAAATAAGGCAGTATAGATAGAAATCTCCTCTCAAGAGCAACTTGCACCAATATGTACATTTTCGACGATGTTTGGGTTTGCAAAGATGTTGATAGGAATGCCCTCGACAAAAATTCCCTCCCTTGGGAAGGGATTGATTGGTAGATCAACATCATCTGCTAGTCTCACATGGAACTCCTGGTTTTTGATTCTACTCAACTCTGGAAGGAAGTAGGATCTATGGTGAATATCTTCGCAGATCTTGTCTCTCCCACTCATGGCTTCCAAAATGGCTTCATCCGAAGGCAAAAGCATGTCTAAGCAATCTCTGAGTATAAATAGTTCTCTACCCAAGCAGGAAGATACGATTCTTTCGACTCCTCTGAGACCGTAGAAGGTGTCGAAACCAAATCAACAATGGTGTTAATGATAGCTTGGTAAGCCACTTCAACTGCTGATAAGGGCACCCGAGGTTCGTAACGGTAGGAAGGACCCAAGGATCGGTTCTATCGACAACCGTTGTAATAGACTTACCCACATTCATGGAACCTAGAAATTTATCGGGGCTGGGATATCAAATGTTCCCATTAACGATGAATGCATTCCATCCCCCAAGCTCTCCGTAGTAGGCTTGACCTGATCAACCAATGGTACCGTGGACTCATCCATTTCCAAACGGTCCCTTCGAGTGAAATTGAGTTGGTTAATAGTAACCAATTTTCCTTCATGTGGAAAAATCACTACTCGAAGGACAACTGAGGCAATCACGCACATAGCGTAAGTCCAGCTTCCCCCCGGAAGCAAGTTATACTCCAATGGAGCATCAATCAAATCCACTTCAATAGACACCACTTTCCCTGGTAACTTAATCTCAAAAGTTGGTAGGATACCATGCGGGACAAAAGACCCCTCATCGAAAGCAGTAAGCAAGGTGTTTGATGGAACAAGCTCTAGGGAACCCAAAGCCTTCCAACAAGAAAGATACATGACACATGTGAAAGCCCCCTTATCAAAAACTATTCGTCCAATGGTTTTACCACCATTGATGACATCTACTGATAAGGACACATGATATGGTAGGCACATCTTAACATCTGATAGATTGAACTTTTCCATCAGACTCGAAGAATCCATGTTGTCTAAAGATGCTGAAAGTGCATCCCGCTGAGTGAGACAACTCTGAAGCACTTCCAACGTGGGCATCGCACAAGGGGTTTGGGCCAAATATTCCACCACAAAGTAGGTAGAAGTATCCCTAGAGTTTGGGTTGTGAAATTCCTTTTTAAATATACCTTTCAGTATTTTGGGCATTGGATCATCAGGTTTCTCAATTGTGAGAGGGTTAGAGGTTTCACCAATAGATTTACCCTTCTCAAGAGCCTCTGTCTCATAATTTTTATTTCTTGTCTGGATCAAGGTACTAGATCATACCATGTTGATATAATTTTGGTCAAGAGGGACACTCGAAGTGCCCCCCAGCTACATTAGAAACATAAGCCGTATTCTGTCCTTGGGGAAAAGGATCCTTCAGAACAACCGATTGTTGCGTTTTGAGCAGCTTTTGAGCTTGATCAATGAGGGGGAATTGATGAGTTAAGTGATATCCCCGACACAACTTACAGGGAAATTTCACCTTCTTATTATCCTTCTTGCCCCCATCAACATTGTTTGTGGTTTTAGGCTTGTTCTTATTTCCCTCACCTTTCTTTCATTTTCTTTTTTTTCTCAAGGCATACCACCAACATAACTTTTCTCTTCTAGGAATGATTGATTAGCCCCATCCCATGCCCTCTATTTATACATGGGTAAATAGAGAGGTTTTGAAGATTAGGATGGTTGAGACAATTGAGATAGTTATTGATTAAGTCTCAAATGATCTCGAATAATCATGATTTATTATTTTTAACATTGGATTAAGGTACACATGAGTATGTATATAGGAAAGGCGCATATGAAACACTCCTTGCTCAAAGGAAACTCACGTGTTCAATGTACACACGGGTTGCAATGAAAATAGTTGCGTATGACATGCAGGTTGCAATGCAAATAGTCGTGTGTGCAACCCTAATATCCAAATAAAAATGTATGAAGCTGGTCAGGAGTTTATGTATCAATGGTCATGCATATCTATAGTGTTTGGGAAAATTCAATCATGTTGTCCTTTTGTGTACCGACATATTGGATGTCAGTACTCGGACAAAGAAGTGCCATTTAGGTTGATAACACCCATGGACAAATAAAAGTCATTTTATGTTGGTCTTTCAGCTTAATTTGGATTTGATTGTACCTGGAAAAACCATCCATAAACGAAAAAACTTCACTCCCCGCACAAGAATCGATGATTTGATTTATAAAAGGTGTGGGGTAGTTGTCCTTGGGGCATTCCTTCTTCAAGTCACGAAAATCTGTACATATGCGTATCGTCCCTTGTTTCTTATCAACGTGAACATGATTGGATACCCATTCTATCAAAGCAATCGGGTAGATGAAACAAGCTTTCAATAGTTTTTCCACTTCAGCCTTAACGGTTTTCGCCTTATGTGAGTTAATAGGTCTAAGCTTTTGTCGAATTGATTTGGCATCAGGATAGGTTCGGATTTCATGTTCAACAATCGATGGATCTATGCCTAGAATCATCTCATATGACCAAGGAAACACGTCGTGAAACTCCTTAAATAAGGAAATATAGTTAGCAATCTCCTCCAGAGAGAAGCTTGCACCAATATGTACATTTTTGATGACGTATGGGTTTGCAGAGATGTTGATAGGAATGGTTATAGAAATATTTTCCATATTCCCCTTGGCAAAAATTTCCTCCCTTGGCAGGTGATTGATCGGTATATCAACATCATCTTCCAGTCTCACATGGAACTCCTGGTTTTTGATTCTACTCAACTCTGGAAGGAGGTAGGATCTATGGTGAAGATCTTCGCAGATCTTGTCACACCCACTCATGACTTCCAAAATGGCTTCATCCAAAGGAAAAACCATGTCTAAGCAATCATCTAAGTTTAAAGAGTTCTCTACCCAAGCAGGAAGATAAGATTCTTCCGACTCCTCTGAGACCGTAGAAGGAATCAAAACTGGATCAACAGTGGTGTTAACGATAGCTTGGTAAGCCACTTCCACTACTGATAAGGGCACCTAAGGTTCATAACAGGTAGGAAGGGCCCAAGGATCGACTCTATCAACAACCATTGTGATAGAGTTACCCACACTCGTGGAACCTAGATAATTTATCAGGGATGGGATATCAAATGTGCCCATTAACGATGAATACATACCAGCCCCCAAGCTCTCTGTAGCAGGCTTGACCTGATCAACCAATGGTACAGTGGAATCATTCATTTCCAAATGGCCCCTTTGAGTGAAATTGAGTTGGTCAACACTAACCAACTTTCCTTCATGTGGAAAAATGACTTCTCGAATGACAGATGAGGAAATCACGCACATAGCGTAATTCGAGCTTCTCCCCAGAAGCAAGTTATAGTCCAATGGAGTATCATTCACCTCCACTTCAACAGACACCATTTTCCTGCCAACTTAATCTCAAAAGATGGTAGGATACCATGTGGGTGGAAAGACCTCTCGTTGAAATCAGTAAGCAAGGTGTTTGACGGAACAAGCTCTGGGGAACCCGAAGCCTTCCAACAAGAAAGAGACATGACACATGTGGAAGCCCCCTCATCAACAACTGTTCGTCCAATGGTTTTACCACCAATGGATGACATCTACTGATAAGGCCACATGATACGGTAGGCACATCTTAACATCTGATAGATTGAACTTTTCCATCTTACTCAGAGAATCCATGTTGCCTAAAGCTGCTAAAAGGGCATCCCGCTGAGTGGGACAACTCTGAAGCACTTCCAACGCGGACATCGCATAAGGGGTTTGGGACAAATATTCCACCACAGAGTAGTTAGAAGCAACCCTAGGGTTTGGGTTGTGAAATGCCTTTTTAAATATACCTTTCGGTATTTTGGGCATTGGATCAACAGGTTTCTCAATTGTCAGAGGGTTAGAGGTTTCACCAACAGATTTACCCTTCTTAGGAGCCTCCGTCTCATAATTTTTATTTCTTTTCTGGAGCAAGGTACTAGATCATACCATGTTGGTATCATTTTGGTCAGGAGGGGCACCCGAAGTGCCCCTAGCTACATTAGAAACAGAAGCCGCATTTTGTCCTTGGGGAAAAGGATCCTTCAGAACATTCGGTTGTTGGGTTTTGAGCAACTTTTGAGCTTGATCAATGAGGGGGAATTGATGAGTTAAGTGATCTCCCTGGTGTCTCCCTGGCACAACTTATAGGGAAATTTCATCTTATTCTTATCCTTCTTTCCCCCATCAACATTGTTCGTGGGTTTAGGCTTGTTTTGATTTCCCTCACTTTTCTTCCCTTTTCTTCTTTTTCCCACTGGGCTGTTGATTTCCCTTTTGGGAGGATTGAGCAAAAACATTTGCATTTTTGGGTGAGGGGGAATCCTTTGTTTCCTTCTTTGTAGAATGATTGATGGACAACTCATGGAGTTGTTTGGCCAATGACTCTACAGTGGGAGAATTCACTGAACCAACCACACCATCAACATGGGGTCCAGGTTTGGGTTTCTTGACACTATGGGTGGACCGCGATGCCTCAGGTATGATGTCATATAATATCCTAGACTGAGCATATATCAAATCCATTTACCGGTCCCTGAGGATGGCCTCTTCTTCAGTGGTCACCCCCGAAGTGGATACATCCTTAGATATATAAGGTAATAGAGATCTAAGGAACCACTCTAACAAGAACTCGAGGAGAGGGGGGGGGGTGGAATTTATAATCCTCTTCCATCTTTGCCACTCTTGGATATGATCTGAAATGTGAGTGGTTTTGTCTTGCCTAAAAGTAGACAAGAGGTCTGTGCCGACATCATACCGAACATGAAGTTGGAAGTGGTTCAAGAACACATTAGCTAAGTCCCAAAAACTGTCAAACGCAGCAGAAGGAAATTCAATATACCACTTTTCTACAACACTAGTCAAAGTTCTTTGGAACAGTCTGAACCGAATGGTGTCGTCATTCAATGAGTTGGAAGAGCACCATAAATGGAAAGTGGTGATATGGGCACTTGGATCTTCACCAGTTTTTCCCTCAAACTTGGGAATGCGCGAGGGTAACTTGGTTGGAACAGGTGGCCATGTGGCACTATGTTTTATCGGGTCATTCATCAACTTGGTAAAATATGGCAAGTTTAAAGTTTCCAGGAACATAAGTTTAGGCCTAACCGGAGCTTGAAAAGCATGAGTTTGGGAGGTAGAAGGACTTGCCCCTTGGTTCCCAAATGTAAACATGGGGTTGCCCCTAGTTGCTGATTGTGAAGTAGTTGGAATAATTTGAAAATGATTCCACCCATAAGCCAGTGGATTATTTGTGTGTGGTGCAGTATAAGTAGTTTGAGCCCCTCCAGACAAAACTAGAGTCTGAAAGACTGGAGTGGGTATCCCTTCGCTAAAAAGCAAGAAAGGAGAGCTCGTAGATGGAGCTGAAACTGGATTTTGGAAACCTTGACCATAAGTGTTTGTGTTTCCAAACTGCATCCCCACACATGCAGGTGTAGGACCTACATAAGGCATAGATGGGGGAATGTGTCCCCCATTCCATGGGAATCCCTAGACAAATGAAGAGGATCCAACTAGACCACTCTGAGTAGTGTGCATAAAAGAGGGTGAAGCAAAAGGTGCACTGGGAATCCTAGTGACAGCCCCACTAGAAGGACCTACTACATTTGAGGAATTCGGTGGTTGAACCACCCGAATACTTGCTGATAAAGGTGTAGTAGATGTACTTGGTCTAGGAGTACCAACCGGGGGAGGTGGCACTCCTCCAGCCAACACGCCTGAAGTGGGGGTAGACATACCCTCCACAGAGCTTGCCATAATGCTACTCACGGGAACACCAATCACAGTTGAAGTGAAAGGAAGAACATGGACGATCACATGATCGTTTAAGTCAGTGAGAGGGGGGTTAAATTTTATTTCAAACTCGTCAGCCTACAAGTACTCAATCTCTACTGTGGTTGTATCAACCTAATTTGTCCTAAGTTTCAGTTCACTTGGAACTTCACTTACTCCTACCGGTTTGAAAGAACTGTCAGTATCTAATCTTTGCCTTTGAGGGGGTGGTGGAGGCTCCATTGTGAAAGTTGGATGAAGGTTTTGCAACCTTCTTGACCTTCTGAGAGGTTAGTCCTCCACGGCTAAAAATTGACTCTTCACAGACCCTAAGGTTGACTAAATACAAACAAACCACACAACACTCACTAAAAAATCTCCTAAAGCCAAATAGACAAACATGTATAAGATGTGCCTTCCAGAAGAAAGCTGATAGATGGTTACTTGGTGTCCCTATAGATGTTCTTAGGCACAAGTAGAGGAATCACCCAACCACCCTCCCACACCTTCTATCGGGGTTACCTTCCAAGCCCGTCCAAGGTAGACCAGAAATAGACTTCCGGTATACCTATGTATGAACCCTAGATGTCAAAGAGACTAAAGGCTACCGCAACTATACTGAAAGTCTGTGGGGACAATCACAAGCCTGATTCGTATGCATGGGAAGGGTAGTAAATCCCAAAACCCTATCAACACCAGCACCGCATGGGGCCCAAGACTCTGGTATTAACAGAAGTCCCCACATGCGTAAAAATATTGGTCTACACTTGAACAAGGAATCAGAGGGTTATCTCCTCAGTCCAGGTCTTCACGCAGCCTCATGCTTAACTCCTATTTGAGAGGATGTTCCCAGATACAATCAACATAGAGGAGGATTTACCTAGTGATTGGCCAACTGCATCTGAAATCAAATACTTGTGGAGAGTTAAAACTCCCTAATCCACAAGTCTAGCCTAAGCTAGTTGGTGTAAGAGCCTAAAAAAGAAAACTTACTAATAATTTTTAAATTATATCGTTCTTTTTAATAGGATGTTTTTAGTCAGAGGAAAATGGCATGAAACTTATGTGATGTTATAGACTCGATAAAAGAAAGCAAAAATGATGTATAAAAGTAATTTTTCAAAGAAAATTTCAACTACCAAGCCAACTTTTTCTTTCTTTTTGCAAATGCAAGTTAATGAACTTAAAAACTAAGTATGAGAAACTACAAGACTTTTTAATTTTTTTTGAGGTTTTATTTGAAAAGTAAGGAAAATCAATACTGAATGCAACCTAATGCAAACGTATAAAATATTTTTGTCTTTTTCCTTTCAAACAAATTAAAAGATTACTATGCAAACGAATGCAACACTTGAGAAATTTGACTAATCTAAGCATATAAAAGTGGAATGAGGCAAAAGGATCCCAAAGTGACCTACTTCAACCAAGAGGAAGAAGATTGGAACAAACCCTAACTTGGAGAAACTAACAAACTTAAAACTTTACTAGATCCACAAAGAAAAGAGTGAAAAATTGAGACTACAGGAAGCAATACAAAGTATAAAGCATTCAAGGACTTGATCACTGACCTAGAACACAAGCACTCATAATTACAAACCAAGCAGGAGGACCACCTACACTCACTAATGCAAGAAAATGAAACAAAAAATCTCAAGGACTTGACGAAATCAAGCATATGATGTGACGTACAGACCTCAGACTCACATAGTCATGTCATAAATAGAGCCTCACAAGCAATCAAAAATCCAAAAAGCAGGGACAAGCAAACCCTAACAGACCAAAAGACTACTACAGGAAACGGGTATCTATGTAAACAGACAACCCGCGTATGACATACGACTGTCCAAGAGGAAACCTGCATGTACACAATGAAACACACAACTCTCTAGGTAGACAACCTGTGTGTGCTACTAAAATTTTTTTAAGGAAAAAGACTAGCAACAAGGCTCTGAACAAGCTAAACCATTAATCAAAGGCCAAAACAAATCGAACACATCTAGAATAAAAAATAAGCAAAGGATGGTAAGGGAACCTAAAGGACAGGCCCACAGCAGGCTGGACTCCCCAGCGGAGTCACCAGTTCTGTTGTTCAGGACAATGCACCCTTGAAACCTAGGTCTATGGGGTTACCAACTTACTAAGACACTTGCAGACAATCAACTTATCTAGGAAATGAAATAGGAATAGGAAGAAGGCTTGACTTACCCTATTTATGGCGGTTGATCCAAGCTTGGTCTTCTCCTCTTTCAGTCTCCTTCAAAGCTTCCAGGGCTCTCCCAATTCACCTGTAAAAGATAAATTCTTCAAGCAATTTATCATATATATATATTAATGGTTAGTGAAATGCATATTCATAATAACATAATTGAAATCATTCATAATCCATCATACACGAGAAAGCAACAATAAAAAGATTGGAAGAAGAACTTTCTTTATTCATAAACAAAGAATGGTAAGATCACAACCCAGCTTTTGAAACAAGGACTCCTCTGCAAATCGACGACACTGAGTTCTGATGCTCCAAGAGGTCTCAAGGCATACCACCAGCATAACTTTGCTCTTCTAGGAATGAATGATTAGCCCCATCACATGCCCTCTATTTATACATGGGGAAATAGAGAGGTTTCGAAGGTTAGGATGGCTGAGACAATTGAGATAATTATTGATTAAGGCTCAACTAATCTCGACTAATCATGATTTATTATTTTTAACATTGGATTAAGGTACATGTGAGTATGTATATAGGAAAGGTGCATATGAAACGCTCCTTGCTCAAAGGAAACTCACATGTTCACTGTATACATGGGTTGCAATGCAAATAGTCGTGTATGACACACGGGTTGCAATGCAAATAGTCGCATGCACAACCCTAATATCCAAATAAAAATGTATGAAGCTGGTCAATATTTTATGTATCAATGGTCATGTATATCTATAGTGTTTGGGCAACTTCAATCTCGTTGTCCTTTTGTGTACCGACATATTGGATGTCAGTACTCAGACAAAGAAGTGCCATTTTGGTTGATAACACCTTAGACAGATGGATCGACCATTACCAGGCATCCAGGCTAGCCAATTTCCACATATATCATAGGATTTGAGGAGACCATTCCAAATGTTTAATACACCTTTACGTGAATTATTTCCACTCCAAATTGATTGGACTAGGGATAGTCGCTTAAAATATTTCTCTTGTAAGACTTTGGTCCACAAACTATCATCGACAATTGGCAACCAAATACTCTTTGCTCTTAAAGCTAAAGAGAACTTATAGATATTTTTCAACGCCCATCCCCCTTTGTCCTTTGGTCTAGCAATAACCTCCCATTTTATAAGATGATATTTGGTCTTTTCCTGAAAGCCTAACCAGAGAAAAACAAATCTCTCTCTCTCCCTCTGTGTGTGTGTGTGTGTGTGTGTGTATATTATTTTTTATGTTTTATTTTTTATTTTTTTCTGATTGCATCTAAGATGGATCTTGGGATTTTACTCAATGATAACCAACATACAGCTGAATTTGCTAGCAGTGATTTAGCCAAAATAATCTTCCTTCCAAGATATAACCAACGCCAACACCAATTCTTGATTCAAATATCAAATCTTTTCAGCAACCAAAGCCAGCCTCAAGCTCTATATCTGTTTGGCTTAATAAAATATCCTAGATATTTGGTACCAGAAGATAAAGGGTTCACTTTTACCTGGAAAAGATCACCAATTTCTGTGATCATTGCATTTTCAACACCATGCTCCAATAAATTAGACTTTTGTAGATTTGTGGAAAACCTTGAAACATGGTAGAAAATGTTAATAAAATCATGATAAATACTCCATTCCATAATGGAGTCAGATCCAAAAACCATGATATCGTCCATGAACAGGAGGTGGGAAATAGAGAGATTTCAGTCAAACTGTATACCCTTTATCTTACCCTTAGATTTCACTTTGTTAATCAGTCTATTAAGAAATTTGATCACAATAGTGGAGAGTAATGGAGAGAGGGGAAAACCCTATCGCAGACCCTTGTACGCTGAGAAAAAATCCATAGGAATTCCATTTACCAATACAACAAAGGAGACCGAGGAGACACAACCCATAATCCATTTCATTACCTTATAGGGCGATCCAATTTGGATGAGAATAAGTCTGAGAAATCCCCATTGTACACAGTCATATGCTTTTTTAAATTCCAACTGAAGAGCAAAATATTTCTGATTCCTTTTCTTTATACTATGAAAAACATCTTGTGCTACACCAATGGCCTCCAATATATGTTTTTTTTTCTAGAAAACCAAACTGTTCAGGTGAAATGCATATGGAGAGGATAGGTTTAAGCTGGGTAGCTATAATATTTGATATTACTTTGTACACAAAGTCGCATAATGAGATGGGTCTGAAGTCTCCCATATCCTCTGGAGAATATTTTTTTGGAATTAGTGCTATGAAAGTGGAGTTTATGGCCCCCGAAATAGCACCACTTACTCTTGATTCCTCAAGTGCTTCTAATAAGTCTTGTCCCATAATATCCAGGAAATCCAAGAAACATTCCATGGTCCATCCATCCGGACCAATACTTTTCGAAGTTGTCGAGGCTTCAATTACATCATTAACTTCATCCATAGTTATTGGAAGAAAGATCTCCTCACCCTCATCCTTAGTGAATAATACGGCGTATTCTTTTATCACCTTGATATGATCCCTAACTAAAATATTAGTGACATCCTTATAATGAGCCTCAAAATGTTTGAAGGTCAACTGTTGTAGACCCCCCATCTTTGAAATCTGCAAACCCACATCATTTTTTAAACCCCAAATAGTATTTATGTTTCAACGATGTTTAGGGAACTTATGGAAAAATTTCATATTTTTATCACCTGCATCCAACTAGGTGATCCTACTAGTGAGATGGGCCTTTTCATTAGAAATCCTTATCATTTTTATCTTCTCTTGTTCAAGACTTATCAAAGAGTTCATATCTTACTGCTGAAAGATCCCTATTCTAGACTTCGCCGTGATCACGACGATTTGTTCCTCAATGTTGCAGAGGACCTTTTTATCCAAAGTTTTTTTCTCTTTTTCCCATTTTATCACCTCTGTTGTTAGCACCATTTCTAGTTAGCAGTTGGAAAGGGGTACGCCTCATAAGAAATAAGGTATGGTATGGAAAGTTTCATGATATGACTGAAGGTATGTTATAAGGTGCTTAAAGGATGATAAAGGGGGTTATTTCCAAAGGTAAAATCTATATTTTCTAAGAAAATCATGGGTTAAGCTTTGGAAACAAGATTAAATGAAAAAGGTGCACTTATGCTATCTTGTGACACGTTTTAATGGTGTAGATTCGTGGATGAGAAGATCAACGGCTGTCAATTTATCCGCTAGCCAGATGTGCACGAGAAAAGAAATTTGGGTAGTTAGAAGAATAGTGTAAAGGGGAACCAAGATCTACGATCATGAAAAAAGGCAAGATAGATATATGGATGAGAATGATTCCATTGGTGGAACTAGCATGGAAAAATAAGATTTTCCAATCAGCAGGAAAATCTTACACGCTTCATAGATCAACGATAGAGATCTAAATAAGAAAGTGATCTACGACGCTTAAATATTTCGATGGGAAAACATGTGTGAAGAAAGTTGAGTCGGGAATCAACGAAAAGGTGTATAGCCAACACAAATCAACGGTGAGGATCAATGCCTGAATACGATTGACGGTTGGATATTATTCTGCTGATATAAGTTACACGGAATAATGAGATGTTGAAATCAATGGAATGTGTAAAGGGACCACATGATCGATTATTGATATTTGAGGATGGTAAGATCTACAGTTGAGGGAGATTCTTCTACTACAAGATGCAACGAGACAATCATAATGAAGCCCAACGGAACAGGTTAACGGGAAATAATAATCAAAGGCCGAGATCAAAACCGATAAAGATCTATGATGGAAATGGAGTTTGCTAGAGAAATGTGCACATTTTTTGTACAATCGGGGTTGAGCGGAGTATGTAAAAGGTCATAATTGATCAAGGGTCAGGATTTTTGGAGAATAAGATCAAAGGTTGCTTGCAAATCCATTGATGAAAGATGCAAGCTATTTATATTTTGGATGGATGAATTACTATATATTTATTGTCAAATTGAGGGTTTAATTTTGCAAACTATTTGTAAATGTTATTTTGGAAAGAGTAAGGGTAGTTCTAAAACATGGTATTTACTCTACCAGGGGAAACTTTTCCGATCTTGCATACAGTTGACAGTAGAAGCTTTACACATATCACTTTTTTTTTGTAAATAAGAAAGTTCCTTCTATTGCCTTCAATAATATTTACAAAAAAGTGACAATAACGAAGCCCTCCCTACATAGGGAAAAAATGTTTTGAAACAAGATTTTACATATTATTTGTAGTCATTTATTTCTATGTATAAACTTTCCTTTCTATTTGTGGATTTCAAACCGAATGATCGTTGTCGCTTTTCATATTTATACTTTCATTTATATATGTCTGAATGAATAAACACCACAAGGTTTGTATCATTTGTATTTTTTTTTCATGGCCTATTTGATTCCACAGGAAAGAACAACCATCACCTTATGGATACTATGCTAACTGAAGATGCTATTCACTCTTGTTACATGGTGTTGTCAACCTTTTCCCGCTAGTACAAGTTTCCACATTAAACCAAGTGAACTCACTCAATTCATGAACTATTCGGTTCTGAATTTCTATCTCAGACAACCTTCACAAGCATGAGCTATTACTTCAATTATATATAATAGTCTTGTAGAAGATGCACAACTAAAAGAAGGAGCTATAATCAAGGTCACCCATTGTCCATGCAACATTGTATATAATGTAACATATATTTCATTTCCTCATTTTTTTCCCACTTAATGAATTTCACACCATTGATGCATCACATGTTTTTGTCTCCCATTCCTCTAACATACTTATTCTTACCAGGAGTATGACATTGTTTGCACTTGAAATGGTCACAGTGGATGCATTGAGTATTGGAGACCCTTCATTTTACCACTTAGCTATAGCCTCTCCCTCGCAGAGTAGTTCCTCTGTTCTAGAGAAAATCTTTCTCCAAACTTGCACCCCTTCACTCCCGAACCCTACATCAATAAATGAAAATCCTATCTTGCCTTCAACTATCCCATTCACATCACTTGCCTCTTCTAGAAAAATTTGGAGCATTCAAGGTCTTGTTATTTCCAAGACAAACATTCATGAATATGAAAACAAACGAGGGTCTAGCCAAGTGTTTGGATTTGACCTTGTTAATGCTTCAGACGATGAAATACATATCTCTACATTCAATGAATTGGCACTCTCTTTGTACAACCAAATACAAATAGGAGTAGTGTACATAGTATCAAATGTCACAGTCAAATAATCCAATCCAATTTTCAACCATTTGAAAAGCCATCATGATATTTTACTAGGTTCCTCCTTAACCATCCAACCATGCTTAGATAAATACCCCTCAATACCTTTACATTGCTTTAACTTTAAAACTATCTAGGACATGCAAACTATACCTGTAATTCCATGGTTGACCTTCTTGGACTTGTAATTTTTGTTTCGCCTGCATCAAGCATATAGAAAGAGGACGTTGTACAAATTGTGCAACGCATCATTGGACAATAAAATACTATTTCTATAGGAAAATCCAACGTAAATAGGATAAAAACTCCATAAATGGATAAATATATGAATAATAGATAAGTGATGATATTACATTTACAATGATGGGTCTTATATATTCCCATCGTGCCTTTACTAAGATGCATCTCTTTTGATTTAATTAATTAATTAATCATTAGTATATATATATATATTATGTTATCTTTTTATTTATAGAACGTAGCCTTCCCCTTAGAGAAGCTTTGTCCTCAAAGCTTAGAGAAGACATGGCTTACATTTGATTTTTTTCTTGAATGTTATCTCTCGATCTTTTGTGTTTATTCATTGCGACATTTGATGAAATGAGGTGATATGAGTTATGAATTCCCCAGAAGAACTGTTGCATCATCTCTGATGTGCTCCATCCCAAATCTATTTTTATCGAAGCTATTTGATCATTTTGTGGGATGGTTCTTCTTGTTTGTTGTTTTGTATTTTGATTTAATGTTATTTCTTGTATGACCTTATCTCTTCTCTGTGTGTATTCATTTTGACCTTGTCATTGGTCAAAAGGACGTTTATAATTGGGGTGTCGATAAGGAGTTTGTGTTGTTTGTTCTTTTGCTGGATTGATTTTTTTTTATTGTATTGATGACTGGATTTGTATTTGCTTGTTTTTCCTCAACTTCTTTTTTTTAGCCCAAAGGTTTTGATGTCCTTTCCTGAATGTTCACCAACTTGCTTCCAAGTAAATATTTATCATTCTTAATATTCTTGATCGTTTCTTCTTGCAATTTCACATTGTCTTTAATTTCTAATAGTTTCTTCTTGCAGATCTCGATTTTCCTCTTCTAACTGTGATTGCATTGAAACTTATCCTTTTCCTTCTTGATTTGCAGAATTAATTTCTGGTTATGATCTCTTTTTTTTTTACTTGCAATAAACTTGTTGAAATCCTTCTGTATCGTCTATATTGATTTCTCATTCCCATGCGACAACATCTTTGATATTTATTTGAAGTCTTCCGATGACGTGACCTATGATTCTGTCTTCATGTTAATGTCCGACAATGTGATTTTTTTCTTTTTGTAGGGGAATGCTAGAGACGTTTTTTCAGGATTTAATATAAAAGTCCCCAAATTTTTTAGCCACGATAATCCCAAAACTAGGTCACCGTTACTACTCCACTAGGATTTAACTATAAATTGTGAAACACCAGTATAATCTCCAATGTTCCATTGTAAATCGCTTATTGCATATTATTTGTTATTCCAAAAGTCTAACCTTTCACTTATATTTGTCCTCAGAATCACTAACTCATTAACAAATTCATCACTAATATAATTATTGCGTTCATCGAGAGCAATCGAAATAGTAATGTCTTTCCCTCTAATTGTTCCTTTTATTTGGAGTAACATTGAAACATAGGTTTTTAAAGTGCTTGGAAATATTCCTGGTTTTTTTGTCATGAGATTCCATTTTGTTATGCTTCTTATCCTAAGATATATCAAAGAAATACATATCTTATCGTGTATATTATACTATACTTTTCAATAATTAGTTTCTTCCCCTAAGGACTTCTTGTAGATTGGGTGGTTGGGAGGAATGATTGTTACCTTCCCCACCTAAGTTCAAATCTCACTTGCTTCTTAGTAGCAATTATTATGCACTTTTAGATTTTTTCCCTTTAAGTTTTGTAAAATGCTAGTAGATTGGGTGGTTGGGAGAAATGAGTGTTACCTTCCTCACTTAAGTTCAAATCTCACTTGATTCTTAGTAGTAACTATTATGCACTTTTAGATGTTTTTTCCCCTTAAGTTTTGTAAAATGGTGTAGAATGGGTGGTTGGGAGGAATGGGTGTTACCTTCCCCAACCAAGTTCAAATATCACTTTTTTGTTTATTGTTGGAGAATAAATCCAAACCCACTTATTAAGAAACCACGTGTGGTTTTACTTTTACCCCTTTTTTTAACTTTTACCTTTTTTTTGGGTTTTAATTTTACGTCTCTTTTTTTGGTGGGGGGAGGGGGTTTACTTTTACCTCTTTTTTATTTTATTTTCTTTTAGGACAAAGTCCTATTTTTTTGTTTTTCCTTTTCTCCTCCCTTTTTTTTAATGTTGAGTTGTTAAACTATTCTTGTTGTCAACCTTCCTTTTCTTCTTTTTGATCTTTGATTTCCTTAAAGTATGCAGCGAAATAATATTTTTTTAACGAGATTTTGGATAATGGCCAAGGAACTTTTATTTTATTTTGTTTTTATTTTATTTTTTAAATCTTGGTCAAAGACCTGGATTCAATGAATCTTTGAAATGTTTATCAAATAAGGTCTAATAGAGGGTGTGGCCAAGGGCTGGAATCAGAACTAACTCTGATACCACTCAAACAGTAAAATATTGTTTCTATAGGAAAATCCAACGTAAATAGGATAAAAACTCCATAAATGGATAAATATATGAATAATAGATAACTAATGATTTTACATTTACAATGATGGGTCTTATATAATCCCATCGTGCCTTTACTAAGAGGCATGTCTTTTGATTTAATTAATTAATTAATCATTGGTATTAATATTGATGATAT
>LPNX011234437.1:867087-944435 GCA_001517045.1 Pseudotsuga menziesii
CTTAGATAAATACCCCTTAATACCTTTACATTGCTTTAACTTTAAAACTATTTAGGACATGCAAACTATACTTGTAATTCCATGGTTGACCTTCTTGGACTTGTAATTTTTGTTTTGCCTGCATCAAGCATACAAAAACGGGACGGTGTAGAAATTGCGTGACGCACCATTGGACTCCACGACATGTCAGGCTATAACATTGACAGAACACTTTGGGAACAACATTTCCAAATTGAAGGAACCGATCTTGCTAACCTTCATGATTTAGATACTCCTCCAGTTTTAGGAATCAAAGGCGGTTGTTTTACAGAATTTAATTGAAAAACTATTGGGACTATCTCGAACACTACTCTTTTTATAAACCCAAAGATTGGAGAATATGTCCTTCTCCAAAGATGGTTTGATGACAGTGGATTTCATTCAACTTCACAATCTTTGAGCTACAAATTCAATGCCTCTCATTCTACTCATCGTAAAAGCATTACCATCAATGAGCTACACAAGCTTGAACCCTCTGAAAGAGATATTTGGTACTCTGTTGTTGCAACCATCACAAATGTTAACATGGATGACTTTCATTTCCTTGCATGCCCTCTTTTTGTTGATGGTATGTAATGCATCAAAAAAAATTCTCTACAAAGTTGGAAACATTTGGCATTGTGGAAAATGTGATGGCGAGTTTCTTAAATGTGACTACCGATACATACTAAAGGTTGACTTGGAATGTATCACTTGACACCTTCATGGTGTCATAGCTTTTGATGATGATGCAAACCAACTCATGGGAATTTATATGAAATACCTATGCCTCCTATCAAATGAAGCAACATCAATTGTTGAAATAACCTAGAAGATTCGCAACAAACAATTTCTTGTTACTCTTTCAGTAAGAACACAGACCTTATGTGGAATTGCACATGTAAAAGTTGTAATTGTGATGGTTGAAACATTTAATCAGAAACTTCACCCAGACATCCAAATACATAAGTTGTTTCGACTTGATACTTAAACAATTGTTATTGTTTGTAATGAATTGCCTCAATTCTCAAATTTGTTTTTAATTCATGCTTCAACATAGCAAGGTTTTTTTTTACTCCATTTATAGTTTTCACTTTTAGGAGTTCTATCTTGTAGTCTCATAGCTCCACTGTAAAAGCTATCACGTAACATTTTGAACCTAAATTGTTGATGCAACCTATATGATCGCTTTTGAATACAATACTTATTTGCTATTATGTTTAGTTATAAAATAAACAACTTTGTTCTCTTCTTTCTTACCACAACTTGTCATTCTTCTGTACAGAACAATTATTACATTTATTGCTTTAGTTTTTCATATATACTTTGTCATACTAAACTTTGGTATTCTATATTGTTGCTTTCTTACAGTTATCAAGCTAAAACTCGAAAAATATATTTAGTCCATAAATTTTATTTTAACGTACACGGTTGGTTCCCAATATGAAATCACTTAATATTTTCTTTATATCTTATGTTTTATATCCATTTTCTTTCCACTTAATACATATACAAAATGTGTCCATGCATCCAATGAAAGCTTCTAAGTATTTAACAATTTTACACTTTTCTTGTAGGCATCATGTCGAATCATGACAATGAACAAGCCAATGTGCGAAGAATACTTGTATATACATAGAAAAAAAATAAAAACAACAAGAAGCAACGTCTTCTTTATAGAGCTGCTTGTCAACCCATGGATATGTATTTTTTTGTTTTCTCTTTTCCAACCTTCTAACACACCATCCCTTCCATCCCATATGCTAAATACATCCAACACCCCCCTTAATGATGCACATCAACGATTTTGTTAAAAAATGGACCAACTAGCTAACATGAATGTCTGTTCAATTTGCAATGAATGTTACCCTGGCATTGTAACGAAAAATGTTCCATGGTGCATACAGATGTTCTAGTTGTATTCTAGAAATAAAAGGCCATCAATTTTCATTTGAAAACAATATGGACCTGGGCATCCAAACACCTTTCCTTGCAGTACTTACGCAAGTTGAAGAAATTCTCATTAGAGTCGCGCTAACACAATCCTACAGGTCAAACATGCCTGTGGTGGTCAATATAAATATTCTAGCCATACTATTTGCTACCCCCAAGACATTTCCAATATTGCCACATCCCTACCCCATTTAATAGTATACCTTGACATCCTTGTTGTTCATAAATGAAACCCTACAGAAAATCCATATGAACTCTCTTTTTTAGTTGAACACGTGTTCTTGCTACTCTTGAATACAAAATGGCCATCGATCCCTACTACAAGGATGTACGAGTCAACCCAATTGCATTAGCTTCTTTGCCTCATGTTTCAGTAGAAATTTCACCTTTGATTCACCATGTTAATAGCAATGATACATTATCTCATCAGCAAAGCTCATCCTCTACAGTGCAACCATGAATTCATTTGAACCCTATGAATTATAATCCTCCTCATTTATTTCAACACAAATAAATGCTAGAATGGAGGTTGAGGAAATTAGACACTTCTTACGCATACCATATTTCCCACTACTGGCTTCCATTGATTGGACCCTATAGGCATATCCCCTATCAATGAGTACAAAATAAAAGGCATTCTTTCCATGGCCTTTCCAACCTTGATCCCCATAGGTGCAACAATGCTTAAACAACCACATATTAGTTGAGATACACAAATATGCACTTCACCTCATTCATTATCATGACAACAGATTTGGGCAACATCCTCATTTCCGGTACTATATACACAATCTAATCATGTATCATTGGAGTCATGCTATTGCTTCTTTTTTTGTCAAAACGAACCTTGAAGATATACTCCCTCCCACAATACTTCATCTTGTTAACTAATTGCAAGACATGCCTAATGACAAAATTGGTGAAAGGGTCGCATGATTTGGGTCTTCATTGTGTGGAACACGCTCGTATTGGAACAAAACTAGAGTTGAACTCACAAATATGATCAACCAATAAGGTACACCAACTTTCTTATTCACCCTTAGTGCAGCTGACACAAAATGGTCGTATTTGCATGCTCTAATGCTTGGTGATCGCCCTACTGGTTTATATCAATACCATCAATGGAGGATTCACAACATCATATCAAATCCACATATTGAATCACAATACCTGCACAATAGATTCAAAATATTCCTTGAAGAGGTGCTTTAAAAAGGCCTTCATATAACCGATTCTTGGTGTAGGAGTTTTACTATCTCTTCCTTCTTATCCTTCTCTTCATGTTTGTCTCTTCATAATATTGCTTTCTAATATATTCCTTTTCCTCCCATGTAGGTATTAATGGCAACACAGGGGATCCACACACATTCATGGTTTTATTTGGTTGGCAGATGCACCAAATATGGACACCTTATACTGAGAAGATGTTCTTGTAGTTGAAGCTACAAAACATGTTTTTGACACATATATTATAGCTTGGAATCCTCGTAAAAGCCACTTTTCCACTTTTGGGTTACATCATTCTACTACAAATGATCCATGCAGTCTTGCATCACCATCAATATTTGCATCAAACTACTCAGTTGACTATGAAGACCTTGTAAATTGTGGTCAAAGGCACACCAAATGTTCAGAATCAACCTGCCTTTGCAAAAAAGGAACATATCTTCAATGTCTCTATGGTTTTCCCTATGAACTACAAGCCACTTCTTCCTTATTCATTGATGCAAATGGACGTAAAACCTACAATCCCGCAAGAAATGATTCCCTTCTAAATATTCATAACTCAACCATGCTTTCAATATGGAGGGTTAATGTTGATTGCCAACCTATTCTTTCTAGACATGGTGTCCTCAAATACATTTCAAAGTATGCATCAAAAGTAGAGACAAAATCAGAAAGCTATCATGCTATTCTCTCTCAACTTGCACATGCTACACTAAGTGACGACCCTATTCTTCAACCGATCATGTGATTCCTTGCACAAATAGTTGCAACGAGACATCAGTGCACAAGAGACGTGCCACATGCTCCAAAAACTCCTTCTTGTGCTTTACAGCCGTCACTTTTCCCCCCTAAATGTGAGTCAAACTATCTTCCTTCATATTTGTAATGACACTACTAACACCCCTGCAACCTCCCCCTTCATATTTTCATACATGGAAAGACCCCTTTCTCTTGAACATCAAAGCCTGCTTTAAGCTGCTCGTTGTTGCTGCCTTTAACATACATGCACTTACAATTCATTCTTCTCTTCGAACACCCATTGTTGAAATGCACCCTCTTGAAGGTCAATCCATTTCAAAGCTTCAAGAAGAACTATGCCATATTCGTTGTATTCTCATCGATGAAATGAGCTTTATTGGCCCAAAAATGTTAACTCAAATTGATGCACGCTTACGTCAATATTTCCCCTCGCGTTGTACAACCCCATTTGGTGGATGTTCCATAATCCTTCTTGGTGACTTCGGGCAATTTCCTTTGGTAAAGGACATCCCCATGTATGCAGGCTCAACCCTTGGAACTGTTCTCTGGCATACATTTGATACTTTTGTCAGGCTCAAAACCATTTTCTGATAATAAGGAGTTATCCCTTCTCAAATTTCCTTTTGCCAACTCTTACTAAACCTTCAAAATGCAACACCAACAATTGAAGACTGGGCACTCCTAATGACAAGAACAATCTTATCCCTTTCACATGCAAAAAACTTCTCATTTGAACAATCTACCCACTTGTATGCCACTAATAGCTATGTTGCACTGCACAACAAACACATGCTCAAGCACCTTAATATGCTAATTGCACATTGCTTTGCAGAACAAGGGAACAAACATGTTATCCATAGATGATGAACAATTACCATTAGATGTCCTTTTTGCTATTGGTTAACAAGTCATGTTAATTGCTAATTTATGGGTTGGGGCAGGCCTTGTTAATGACTCACTTGGAAAAGTCATTGACATTTTCTACAACTCCAACAAACAACCTCCTAGATTACCATCCTTTGTTGTTGTCGAATTCCTCCACTACAAAGGACCCTTATGGGATGCTTCAAATCCTACTTATGTTCCCATCTCTCCCATAACAAGTAGAACACGTAGGAAACTACCACTTCGTATGGCATGGGGTTTAACAATTCATAAAGCAAAGGTATGCCCATACAAAATGCAACAATAGATATTGGAAACATTGATAGACAATGGCTTACATTCACTGCAATATCAAGAGTTAAATCTCTTTCAGGCCTTCGCATTTCTCCAGCTTTCTCTTTTTCTAGATACTCTTGAATGCAAGACAATTCATATGTCCAACGTAGGAAAAACTAGGAAATATTACTTGTTTCAAAGTCTTTAAAACCAATTTCTGCTTGAAGCTTTTCATTGTTTGCTCTGTAGATGAATTGTTTTTCCTCTAAAGATATATTTGCGATCATAACACTTTTTATATTGGTCACACTTATGCTGTTACCATTATTTAATCTATTGTTACAATTGAAAAGTAAATAGAATATACTTCTTCTTGAGATGTATCATTTACTTATATGTTTCCCCATTTTTTGGTTCAATTCAACAAATCAATTAACCACTTAATCACATATTCCATTTTTTGGTTCAATTCAAATTTATTTTCATCTACTTTAATCTATTACTGTGTACTATTTCAATATGTCCATGTTGTATTACCTATATATGTTTTATTACTCAAAATATATGTTTGATTATCTTAACCTTAGTTTTATCTTAACATTTCCCTTTTAGAAAAGGTATCTACCATTGTGATATGCCCTTTACGGAGAGGCGCAAAGGAACGCGTAGAGGGTAAAAATATTAAAAGTGAAAACTAAGGTTAAGATAATAAGAATTTGTTTAATTTGACTATTAACAAAAATATGTTTCATGCAGAAATTATTAAATTACAAACGATAAAAATGAATTTACTAATAACAATAAATATTACTGAAAATGTTAGCATATAGCTAATGTAGCTTTTCATAAGATAGGTATTGCGATTTATGTTTGAAATGTTTTGAATTCAACAGTAACATTTATATCATTGTCTTGTGAAAGGACAACAATCCTTTCCCATTGACTAAATCCCAAGTTGTTCTTCAATCTTCTGTTGACGAGATTTGTTGTAGTTTACATGCAGAAGCTTCCAAAAAAAAGATATCAAATAAAACAATTTTGACAAAATAGATATCAATGTAAGCTGAAAATAAAACATGCAAATGTTTATTGATGTCAATGTTAATTTTTGTATGCAAGTTCAATGACAGATAGGAAAACCAATTGTTTCGTTGTGCATGGGAAAAAAATCAAGAAAAATTTGCATGTTTCTTTGTCATGGGACAATGTATAGGATAAATGTTGATTAACAACTTGAACTCTACCATAAATGGAACATGGACTAATACGTTGAAGGTATGTTGGACTTAGATATGCAGAAATATGTTGAACATATGAGCATGATAAAATGTGCAATTTGGAAATTGAAATCACCTTTTCTATTCACATGACAAAAGTAATGTAATTTTTTTCTAAAAACATTACATGCAGTTGACAGTTGTTTGCAATAATCGAGAAGAGAAAATGCATGGTGGTAAACAACATAATTGAAATTGAGATCACTTGACAGAAGTAATGTAATAGAAAATAAGAAACATTGCCTGTAGTTGAGATTTAGGTCTTTGTAGTTCACTAATGACTATGAACATCGTAACCAATACTTAAACCTATCAAATAACGTAACCAAGGATTTATGTTTGCATGAACATTTGTGTAGAAAATAAAATGATACATGAAAAGAGAAGACCAAAAATGTACCATGGAGAATCAATATACCCAAATAGTTTCTTTGTAACAACGACATACACATTAGACATGTGCTTTATAGCCTTTGAAAGTATGCAACCTTCAACTAGTAACAACATCACATATGCATTGCATAGTCAAATTTATCAACCTGAAATGTTCAAGCTATTGGTAGGGGTTTTGGGTAAGTGAGTTATGCATCGTTGCGGTAGTTGCACAAGCTCACGTGACACTACGCAAGGCTAGATCAGTGCGATGGGTGGAAGAATAACCATTTTTGAATATTTAATGTATTAATTGACCACATTTTGTGGACATAAGTCATTAGTGGTTAGAATCTAGTTAGAAGTAGACCATTGATGTAAAGGTGCAAGCCTATACATAGAGCTAGATTTGCAATTATAAAAGGATCATCACATGTTGAGAACGATAAGGAGAATGATCAGTGCGATCTGTCTATGGTCTTGATGAGTCTTCTATTTTGAATGCTCTGGAATCTATCTGTGTTGGATATTGCGTTTTGGGATGTAATCAGTCTCCTGTTGTGGAGAAGAATTATCTATTTTGAATATGTTGCACAAAATTAATATGACACGATGGTTGTTGTTTAAATGCTGTCTTCTGTTTCCCTATTTTCTCTGCTGCGATGTCAATGAGAAGTGTATTGAAACTGTTTATGATTTCCTGATGTTGATGCAATGAACTGATGATGCAATTCTGTCTTAATTCTGATGAAGCTTATTAAAGTGGTTGTATGAATGATACTGTTGTGATAAATGAATGATGCGATTTGTTAGATATGTAGTTGTGAAGATGAATTGTGATAACTGTCTTAGTTCTGTAATCTGATAGTTATCCAGACAAAGCTGCGGATGCCATATATTCCCTTCTTACTATTGGAAACTTGGTTCTGACAGCTCTCCCTTGAACATCTCAGGTGAGACTTTGTCCGCTCTACGGATGCTGCCGGGCAGGGTAAAACCTATTTGGGCCGATGCTCAGGGAGATCGTGCTGGTTGGGCGTCGACAGAGTGAGAACCCCCATCGACGAGGCTTTGTTGGTGGCTTTTTTCCAACAAATGGTTCCATTGCCGAGACTGAGTTGTGATTGAAAGGAGGATATGTTTTGGCATCCGACTTGACTGAAGATCGAGGAGTGGTTTGGCCTAAAACTGCGAGAGTTTGCTGAAACATAAATCAGGATATGAAGCTATTGACGAGCAATTGGTTGGATAGATATATTCATGAAGGTCCTGACGAATGGTTCTTCTGTGAGTTTCTTGTCATCTTGTATGAGTGGCTGGCGAAGTTCTCTTCTAAGAAGAAAAACTTCTAAGGAGGAGAGCTGACATCTTGGACTCTAGAGTTGATCCAAGAATTACAAGAAATAGACAATTAGGCATCGCGGGCTATTGAGGTGTGGTTGGACAGTATCCTGGAGGTATACATTATAGAGTTTGTAGTTGATACCAATAAGTCATTTAGTGAATCAGAAAGGGATTTCTTCAACAGACCACGAGGTAGATTTTTGTTGTCACTGCAGCTATTTATTAAACAACTTGTTTACGAAAAAGTATTTTGAAGATGGACCAAGAGTAGTGGAACTCAGGTGTGTGGAGGATGTAGACACCGCGACGAAAGGCGGGAGACACATGGAAAGGTAAGGGGTAGATGGGCATGAGTTCTGGTGAGGTTGTGAAGGTCGGTGATGAAACAAGTGGTTGTACCAGAGGAGGAGCAAGGTTTTGTGAGAAGAGGCAAAGGATAGGAGAAGGTCATGTCGTGATCGAAGTGCGATACCACAAAGAAAAACCACATGGAACAAAGCTTCCTTTCAATGACGATGAGGACAACTAGGCCCAAGATATTCCTAGAAGGATGACAGGCTCGAACCCTAGCAATAATGTGTCCACACCTCCGCACACTACTCCACCACCAGGAAGAAACGTGCTTTCTACGTCGACTTTCCCGACGTGTCAGTAGCTGTCTAGCAGTAGAGTACTAGTCGGAGGAAGAAGGCCTAGAATAGAGGGCGATGAAATGAAGTTAGCAATATTTCATGGAAATGACACCAATGACCTAGAGAAATATTGGTTCTTGTGCGAGGTGATATGGACTGCCCGACAGACTGTGGTTGACGATGTTAAGAGAAGCTCATTGGAAACCACCCTCAGGGGTCATGCGCTGGATTGGTACATGAAATTCATGCTGGTTCCTCAGGGAGGTGAAACGAAAACATTGGATGAGATATGTAAGGGGTTATTTGAATAATTCAAGAAGCTGAAGTTTGAGGCTCAATACATTACCGAGTTGAAAGAAATCAAGTAGTTACCCAATGAAACAATTTGGGACTTTGATCAATGGTTTAAGACGTTGATGGCTCGAGTCAGATTCCAGATGAGTGATTTTCAACACAAAGAGTGGTTCATCGTCATGCTTATCCCACATATCAGACAACCGATAATGCAACAAAAGATTGCGATGCAGAGCGAGGCTATGGAAATCGCGATTGAATTGGAAGCATCTCTAGTAGGAGAAACTGCGGTCGGGATGAACTAGATTCATGCATAGTTGGCCAATCTGATGCTCCAACTGCAAGATATCAAGAAGGATAAGGAAGATCATGATGACCTTTGGTGCACCCGATGTCATGCAGATGGACACACCAAGGATACCTGTCCAACGTTCCGAAATTATTTGCTTGCAGGAGCCCCGAACCCGTTGAGCTGTGCTGGTGTACCGGTGCCACATATGTCAAGTTTATGGGCATCGACATGAGAACTGCAACTACATACAAAAGATGGTTACTAAGATAGAGAGTCTCTATTGTACCTTTTGTTGGTCAGTAGGACACGAGGATAAAAACTGTCGAGCTTATGACTTGCTCTAGGAAAGGACATATGATTCATACTTTGTGAAAGGTGAGGACCCTCGGGCAATGCAAGCATAGCCACAGATGGCACTGCCAGCAACACAGGTGTAGTACACACCACCGACCTAGATGCAGTTTATCCTGTCGCAACCGCAGCAGTAGTTTATGTCATAGGCTCAGTCTGCACCACAGCCGTAGTTTGTATCGCAACCACAGTTTGCGCCACAACCATAGTATAATCAAGTACCACTCATTTAGCCTCAGCCAAAATATGTTCAAGCTACGTACTATGTCTAGCAGCAATCAAACCCCCCAGTTTCAGCAAGGAGGAGTTCGAGGAGGATTCTACGAAGGATTCATTGGACGAGGAGGAGGCTTCGGTTGAGGTCGAGAATCAATCCAGTGTTATACCTATGGAGTATTCGAGAACTAATAGATGGAGTGTCCTCATGCGTAGTGTACATACTATGCGGCTAGCAAACATAATGTTGAAAATTGCCCTCAGCTGATTGCAAAATGACAGGCTAGAAACATTCCTGAGTTGCAGAATGCGCAGACTCAAAACCAACTAACGTTCCAAGTACATGACCAGCCAACGATGCAGAATCAGATCCTGTCATAGACTTAGAATTAGCCGATGAACTCACTGTTGAATCAGAATCCACCATTGAATTAAGCCCAGAACATGAATCAAGGATCAACGATTGCAACAATTCAAGCCAAACCGCGAACGAAGGATGTTGACGTTAGAGTTTTCACTCACACTGGTACGAAAACTGTAGAAGATGGACCATGTTGGAGGAGCAAGTCGATAAGTCGACTTGAACGATATCCAGCTTAGTCGATCAGCTGACTAAGTTGGTCAGCTGACTAAACTAGAGATTAGGTCGACCACCTAAGGTCGTGTTGGTTCACTGAACCGATAGGTAGTTATTTTGTAACTGTTTTGTAATCATATATATTAGGCTGTTGAGCCAGATGAGAACTCAGTTCAGTTCTCTATGTTGTATGGACCCATTCATGTAATATAATCTGTTAATTCACCTACTTGTCTTATCTCTTGTCTCTGTTATGTATGTATGTTTTAGTATCTATTATTGGTAACCTTTTGTGATTTGTGAGATTACAACATTGGTTCCATTGTCGGTAGTGCATGTCTGAGATGTATGCAAATAGATCATATCAAAACAGGAGATTAAGGACTGGTGGGACCATAAAGTTGCAAACTATTTGCAGAATTACTCACGAAGGAACAGATTAACAACCACACAAGCAAAAGCAAGATTCTTTACAGAAACACATGAGAAGTTTGTAGAATCAGTGCCCCAACTTATGAAGAAACTCTTAGATGAAAAAGCCAGAAGGGACTAAAGACCAACAGTTATTGGAAAAATTGATCCGAGGAGGAAGAACAAACTTGTCGGAGTGGTTCAAAAAAATCGTTGACGACTTCTGTGAGGATCAAGTAGTACAAAAATTCGGTGGAAATCGTCAAAAAGAAATTTTACACAGACCTCACCGAGCAAGTTCTGTGTTCCTTACTGACTTTGCTGTTTAAATTCCTGGTCGAGAAGGGAGTGGGTCATATTGTCGAACCTCATCCATCACTTCACAGACCACCATTAAACCCTAACTCGATGGAAAAGAAAAAGAGGTGGGAAAAATTCATTACAGAAAGGGAGTGGGAATACTTCCTAAGCAAGTAGACCGAACTATCTGGGCTTTCTAAAAAGCGTCGGGTAGGCTATGGGGGGGTAGCTGGTCATATGTCGAGATAAAGTGGAGTGGATTCTAGTTGACTAGAAGCAGATACCATTCACCAGTAATGAGAAGTCGAACAAAAGGGAAATCAAGAAGATAGTATCACATGAAGGTATGCCAGACATTCAGAAAATAGAGAGGGAAAAGAGACAACAAAGGAGGGAAGAAAGAAGAGAAAGAGCCTCAGTGCTGCATAGAAGAAGGATTCCTAGGGCGACTGACTATGAAAGAAATCCGCCAGAGTCGGGTCATGACCGACAAGAAGAAGTCATGGAAGAAGAGGCATCCCCTATGGAGGAAGAATTGTGGATAAAGCATCCAGAAGCTCTCTAATTAAGAGCTCCCCATCAAGGAACAACTCTCTCTCCATTAAATCCATGTACCCGGATACAAACTATTGTCGAAGAGGACCTTCGACTAGGAGCTGGTGACTTTGGTATATGGAGTCGACTAGACGACGAGACATACACTAGAAGACACCTCATTATTCGTCAACCAAAAGAAGGAAATTGGGTTACCTTTCAAGTGGTACCCTCCAACCAAAGTATCCACTTGCTTTTACCGACACATGAAGGAGCACCCGCCCTGCCAAATATAGCTTTGGAGGACACAGAACATTCAGAACTGTGGACAAATAGTAGCAGTGGGACATCGACAAGAGAAATCACCACTAACTGACTATTGGTCAAAGAAGAATCGACAACTGACAGGAACGAGAGTTCCGTCGACCATACTTCCGTAGAGACGAATAAGACAATAACACCACTATCCCCACCACCACCACCTCCTGAAAGCAGTGATAGTGATTCCAACATGGGTGACGGGTCAGCACACATTCCTCTATATGAGGGGGATGAGGACCCCAGACGACACTGGTTCATCTGTGAGTTGACTTGGGAGGCTAACCAAGTTATGGACGAAGATAGACAGATGGAACAGTTCGCCGGTGCCTTGAGGAAAAGGGCATTAACTTGGTATATGAACTTTTCTGAAAGACAACCACAAGGAACCAAAGCTGAGATCAAAGTGCAATTTTTATCATTTTTCAAAACTCCAGATGCAAAACATCTGGCAGCGAAAAAACTAAAAACAACATCACAGAAGCCAGGAGAAACTGTCCGCGATTATGATAAGCGATGGAAAGACCTTCTTAGCCAACTGGACTATGTTATAGATGAACAATTATTAATCCAGTGGTTTCTTGCAAGTTTATCTCAGAAAATCCGCCGACACATAAGTCTGGAAATATTCAAGTCTTACGAAGATGCCCTTACAAAATATCTCCAAGTGGAAATGGATGAGGACATACCAGCATACTCCACCGATCAAAGACTAGAAGAACAACTTGAGAGTGTACAAAATTATTTAAAGGAATTAAACCTCAAAAATTAGGATATCTGGTGCACAAAGTACTCAACGGCCGGACACTCCAAATACAACTGTCGACAGGAATACAGCTGACAAGACATTCGACTCGTGCAGACGAATTTTTTTTGCGACATTTACCAGGAGCATGGAGACCACTCGACAAAATATTTCCTGTTCAACATGAAGAATGGCAAGGAATCCTGGTGTGCAATCTGTGAAACTAAAAATCATAACATAGCCGACTGCCATTTGAACCTGAAGAACCGACAGAATTATCACGCAGTCTACCAAACCATTGCAGTTGCACAAAATAATGAGCAAAACAACTTACCAAATGATCAGCACAGCCAGATATATGAAGGTCAAAGATACGAGTGCCGGAATGACAATCGACGTGGAGGCCACAAAGGACGAGGTCGATTCTCTAGAAATCGAGATAACTAACCACGTCGAACCATCCAATGCTTTACATGTTATAAGGAGGGGCATCGGTATGCAGACTGTCCATATAAAGATAGAACTGACCTCAAATTTTGTACTCATTGTGGAGTAGGGGATCACTCACTAGAGGATTGCCCTACCATGTTGGAAAAAATAAGTACAAAGAAAAAAGTTAATGTCTTGTCGTGTGTGCAAAATAATGATGTAATAAACATAAAAAAATTGCATATTGTAACCTGACAAGGGACAAAAATAGGCAGTGATAACCCACGAATCAGCAAAATAAAAGAGAAAAATGTCTGCCCTGATCCACTTAAAGAAAAAAAAACATACAAAGAAGCAACCAATGTATTCAAAGAATTTGCACGACAGGAACAAGCTAACGACAATAGACATAACACAATAAACGAATTAATACAGCTCGTACAAAAAGACAACTCAGTCTCTCAGTTCATCAACTTACTATGTGAAATAAAACATAACAACTCTAAAAAACAAACAAAGAATATCTACAGCTTAAATAAAAAAGATAAAGGTGATGCCGACCCACTTGTCGACCTGGAAATCGAAGGATACCATGTCCGACAAGTAGTGCTTGACTTTGGATCACAAGTAAACATCATGACTCGTGACACTTGGGAACAAATGGGCAGACCTCGACTATATGAGTCAGGTATATACCTGAAACTAGCCGACCAGGGCCTAATTGAACCTATTGGAGTCTGGAAAAACATTGACACAACTATAAAAGGAATTTCGACCAAAGTCGACTTCAAAATCATTGACCCTAAGGAAGGATCTAGTTCCTTCCCAGCGTTAGTAGGTCGACCTTGGGGTAGAAAGATGAAAGCATCGATATCCCTGGACAAAGAGAGAATCAAATTAAAAGGAAATGGAGAAAAGGTCATTGTACCTATTTATCCATCTCAAGGATAACCTTGGACTGAACCTATCGATGAAGAAGTCGACATTCGACAACTCTACCATATTCAAAACAATGCAGATTATACATAACCTAATATCCATGGGGAACTTCATTTAGGCAACCAAGACTCAGTTGGTTATAATTCAGACGTAGAATTATATGATTGGGAGATCGAGAACTATGAAACACAAGTAAGAGGGTGTTGGACTATTCACAAAGTGCAGAAAAAGCCCACCCAATAGTGCTTCATAGTGTCCATTGTCCCAAAAATCTTTGAGAAGAAAATTAGGGAATACCCTACCTTACAACCTACCAATGTAAATACTACACAAATACCAAGATACAAGGAAAGAGAATCACCAATCATGCACGTAGAACAAGTTTCCAAAACTATTGGTGACCATGGCCGACTTCGAAGCTTAGTAGAAACTTTTATAGGACAAGCTGCTAGATGGTGGGATACCCATCAGACAAGATTACAAACCTGGACATCAGCTTCGAATTACTTTGTCGAAAGGTTTGGAGGAAAGAAGTTAACCAAACAGGCTCAGATACCTATATTCACTCAAGGATAGAGCCCAAAAGATCATATTAATACATGTGAAAAAGAATGGAGAAAACTTGGATACAAGGATAAACGAGCATGGCCACACCTGTTCCCATCAACCCTCTCCGAATTACCAAACAAATGATATAAAATGGAAGAAGCTAAAGGTGAAACATTCTTATGGCATGAACTCAGAGAAAATTTCATTAAAGTTTTTAACTTTACACCCCAAAATGAAAACTTGGTCGAACCAGCAAAACAGATTAAACAATTTATACAACCGACAGAAAACAAACCCTTACAATATAACCGATAGACAATGAAATGTAGCAATATACAAACAAAGACAAAACCACAGTCGACAAGACTACAGTTAGAAAATGAAAATACAGAAGGGAAAAGCTTTAGATGGAAATCAAACCGTATCGAAACAACCAAACCTATTTGTATAGTCCTTAAAGTGGAAACAAACAACAAACAGGATACCGACATAATGACTGCAGCCGACTTCCCTACCACATTCTCATAGTTTAAGGAAGGAAGTCAACCAATCAATGAAGCTAAAGCACCAGAATGGCTAGATGCTAAAGTCAAAACTAGGGAATTCGACATCTCAAATGATGATCGACCAAAAATGTCAAAGATTGGTGACTACTGGAGTGAAGCGCAGACCACAGAGATAGTGAACTTATTAAAAGAGTTTCAAGATGTATTTGCTAGAGATTATAAAGACCTCAAAGGCTTAGTCCACGAAATGGGAGAAATGAGGATTGCCACTAAACCTGATGTTCGACGGGTGAAGAAAAGGCCATATAAGCTATCTCACAAATACAAAGAGATAGTCAAAAAGGAAATTGATAACATGCTTGCAGCAAGCATCATCTATCCTATTGACCAATCAGAATGGGCAAGTCCAATGGTTGTACAGCCTAATAAACATGATCTGACCAAACTAAGAATTTGTGTCGACTTCAGAGAACTAAATAAAGTAACACTGATAGACCCCTTTCCAACTCCTTATGCAGATGAAATTTTAAATGAGGTTGCAGGACATGAATGCTATTCATTTACAGATGGATTCTCAGGTTATAACCAAGTACCAATAGCTAAAGAAGACCAGAAAAAGACAACCTTTGTATGTGAATTTGGCTCATTTGCCTACAAGGCTATGACTTTTGGATTAAAGAATGCCCCTACAGTATTTTCTAGAATTGTTGTCAAAACATTTCAAGAATATATTTACAATACCATGGCAATATACTTTGATGATTGGACAATATACTCCATGTTAAAGGATCATTGCAAATGGCTCAGGCTTATGTTGGAGAGATGTCGACAAATTCAACTATCCCTGAACATCAAGAAGTGTATATTTGTCACCCCCATAGGGATATTATTAGGGCACATTGTCTGTAAGGAAGGTATTAAGGTTGACTTTGCAAAAATCAAAATTATCCTTGACCTAAAACCACCAGTAAACCCAAAATAAGTCAGGGCGTTACTTGGTCACACAGGCTATTATAGAAAATTCATAAGATATTATTCAGATATGACCTATCCACTTGAAGAGCTATTAAGGGAAGATAAAGAGTTCAATTAGACAGAGGAGTGCCACATATCATTCGAAAAATCAAAGAGAAAACTAGTCAAAGCACCAATCCTAAGGTTTCCAAACTGGTCGATCAAATTCCATGTTCATATTGATGCATCAGGCCTAGAAATAGGAGCAATCTTAACTCAACCAGGAGATGATGTAATGGATTATCCTATAGTCTACAGTAACAGAAAATTAAACAAAGCTGAGAGAAATTATTCGACAACAGAAATAGAAGCATTAGGAATGGTCTTTGCACTACAAAAATATCGACATTATCTTCTAGCTAACCCATTTATATTCTATACAGACCATCAGGCACTTAAATATCTTGTCAATAAACCACTACATCACGGAAGAATATGTCGATGACTACTTCTCTTTCAAGAATTTGAATTCGAATTCATTGTCAGACCAGGTAAGTTAAATGTCGGTCCCGACCATTTATCCTGAATCGACACAGGAGAAGAACCGACAGGAGTCGAAGATGACTTACCTGATGCACATCTATTTTGGATAGAAGCAGTTTCGGTAGAATTAGAAGAAATAGCCCAGTTCTTAGAAGCTGGACAAGCACCAGAAGGAATGAGTACAAAGAAGAAGCAGATCTTATCTATGAAGGCTGCACCATACAGTCTTATAAATGGATTCTTATACAAAATGGGATTAGATGACATCCTTAGAAGGTGTGTACTAGAACATGAATGAGACAACATTATGCATGAAGCACATTATGGACCTATAGGAGGACATTTCCAAGCAGACACAACTGCAAAGAAAATCCAACAGTCAGGGTTATGGTGGTCGACACTCCACAGAGATTGCAAAAAATTATGTCAGTCAATGTGACAGATGTCAACAACTAGGTCAACCTCTCCCTAGCATGGAAATCCTTTGATATCAATGAACCCAAGTTTGACATTCGAAATTTGGATCATAGACTTCTTAGGACCATTTCCTATACCAAAAAAAAGGACAAGCGCAAGGTATATCATAACTAAAGTTGAATATGTAACTAAATGGGCAGAGGCGGAACCAGTCAACACATGTTCTAGTGAGATAGCTGCTAGGTTTATCTATGAGAATATCATCACCAGATTTGGATGCCCACTAACCCTAATTAGCTACTAGGGAACACACTTCATCAATAAAACTATCAAAACCCTAACCGACCAGTTCTAGATCGACCACTGTTGGAGTACAGCATACCATCCTCAGTCGAATGAAGCAATTAAAGAGGACTAACCAAAATATGTAATGCTAATAAGGACAACTGGGACAAGAAAATACCTGTAGTTTTGTGGGCATACAGAATAGCATATAACACTCGACCGACCAAACTCCTTTTCGACTAGTCTATGGACAAGAAGCAGTAGTTCCATTACACTTCCGACAACAAACACCTATCATCGCAGAGATCCTACATGTCGATGTCAAACAAGGAAGAAAGGACCAACTATTGCAACTAAGAAAACTCGAAGAACACTGACCAATGGCAATACAACATCAAGAAATCCATAAACAACAACAAAAAGCATGGCACGACAGAAACACCAAGAACAAAAACTTGTGGGTAGGAGATCTTGCTTTACTATACAATAGTCAAGTAAAAGGAAAACCTAAAAAGCTCCACACATAATGGATGGGACCCTATGTTGTCAAAAAAATACATACCAATGGATCAGTCTGACTAAGGACGTTACAAGGCATAGTATTTCAGAAACTTGTTAATGGAGCCGACTAAAACGCTACAAAAACTAGAAATAAACATAAAAAAAAAATCCTATAACGACCATAACTATTAAACCAAAGCTATAAAAACCTAAAAATACAAAAATCAAAATAATACCATACATGTAGACAACTATGATAGGAAATTACCATTTTGAAAACCGACATCATGCCCATCGACATAACACCATCGACCATTTTCATCGACCGACCATTTTCATAACCGACATTCACCAATGACCTCGATAGTCCCATCGCGCATTCATGACCTTGAGCGCCGAAAGCAATTCACCATTAACGCACACACAAGTGTTCCATCTTGAACATCACGTCCGCCATTAATACACTCATCGACGAACACATCCACAACATCGCCTATAAATACTGGACCACCGAAGGATCATTCACCACAATTCATACAGAGAGAGCATCAGAGCATCCAGTCGACTGAAAGCCGAGAATACCTTAGTGAAATAGACCACCAAACTGACAAGATGGCACCCAAACAAACTAGAGCCTCAACCAAAGCCAAGGAACTACAGACTACAGACACACCTTTAGTCTGTAGGCTAAAGAACATTAAGAATGCCAAGGTGCAGGAAGGCTCATGGAAAAAACTATGGACCGAGATGCAAGAATGGGCTTATGTCAACAAGAATCCCACTCAAGCTGTAGATAAAATCAAATACCAGACCATATTCAACTATGTCAATGCACCGCTCATGGCCAGCTTCAGTGGAACCAAGGAAACAGCTGTAAAATTCATCATAAGTCGGTACCACAACGGTTGGTTCTACTTCGACCAACTGGTCAACATCTATGGAGAAGTCATCTCCAAGCTAACAGGTCTCTAAAACATAGGAGACCTAGTACCAGTCGATATTAAAGAAGGAGTGGCCGAAGAACTAACTAGGTTGGCTTCAGGCAAAAACTCGAAGGGGTTGATGATTAGTCAAATCATAGCCCAAACGCCACAGATTGTAGCCAAAATAATAGCAATAACACTCACCCTGGTAGGTCGAGGCAGCGACCTCAAATTAAACATGCTAGAAGCTATCGACACCATTGCGACAAATGAAAAAATCTACAGATGAGATGAATATGTCGTCGACATGGTCAAGACCATTTGTGAAAGATGCCAAGAGATGGGAGGAATCATCATATTCCCCTCCCTCATTTTATGGATAGTCATGTACCATATCTGCCCAGAAGGAAACCCAATTTTTCAGGAACCGACAAGGTTCCACATGTGGAGATTCAAACCATTCTCCCATAGAGGAACTTTGAAGGAAATTAAAGATGGAAAAGTGCTATTGGAGAACTAGCTCCAATAGCTAAAAGTCCACATGACTAGATGGAGGGTGCCTCAAAACATCCGAATAAGTCTACCCACAAAATCCCACATCCAGCTAGAGCTCGACCATACTTTGGTGTGGTACATGCAGGGCGCCGACTCAAATGCAAAAGCCCTCGACTATTATCCATCGGTCGACCAGATCTTTCGGGAGTTTCCTCGACAAGATAAAACAAAAATACCAGTACCAGCAACAGCAAAGAACATCGACTTCTCGATTGAGGATCCATTGACCGACCAAGAGAAAGAAGAAGACTATGAGATGAACCTTTACATCAGTGCCTTTGTGTCGGAGGAGACACCGGTCGAACACACTGGCCAAATTCAAATCATCATCAAACCTCTGACAGAATAGAGGGTAGAGCCACAGACAGAAGAAACACAACTAGATCAGTAGGTAATCACTCTGGCTATAGAAAGTCTCATCCCAAACCAAGAGCCAAGGGGAGAGACAGAACCAGAAAACCCAGAGTACTCTATCACAAAAGGCATTATTAAAAAATTGTCGAAAGAGATAGCCGCTGCAAGGAAGAAGTTAAAGACACAATAACAACAACAAGGAAAAGGTAAGTGTAGGCTTATCATTACAAAATCCTCAGATGATGAGGATGAACTGGGAGCTATGGCCATCGACATAATAGAATATGTTGCAGCAAATAAGGTTCCAGTCGAAACCCAGTTCCAAATATTTGTTGAGGCAGGAGCACTACTGGGTCGACCAAAGAAAGCCAAGACCACCCACACGATGACGCCTAAGAACGTCGTCGATCTTGTATCTATGCCTCCACCTCCATCTTTGACAAAAGTAACAAAGGAGCAAGTACCAAAACAACATTCAGTAATCCCACTCGACTTGTGTAAAAGTGCTATGTCGGAAGCTGTGAAGGAAAAGTTCAATAAAGATAGAGATTTGCAGGCATTCATTGAGAAACTTCCTGAGATATTTACGTCGACACAGAAGATATCCACAGAATCACCTCTCTTCGAGGTCGATGGATACCAACCAAGACATGAATTCCAGCCCCGAACCTTTGCAAATATCACTTCGACTTTCGAGATAAATCTCGACAAGGAAGCTGAAGTGACCGCACGGCAGACCGCGACTATCACTCCGACTGTACCCAAAACCAACCTACCAGCTGCTGCACCAACCGGAGGAGAAGAAAATGAGGAGGACATAAATCGACAAATTAACCAAATGTTCTTCGACTTGGAGTCACCTCCCCAGCCCGACAACCCACCTTTTGACCTCACTTCCACCAACCCAATCACCCCCGACCATTCACCAACTCCACCACCACCCCCCGACTTAGAGCAAGCCCCCCCACAACCATCAGCACCAACTGCATCCACTTCTGCAACCCCCTGCATTTAAACAATGAGAGGCAGCAGTCATCCCACCTCCCCAAATAGAGAAACCATCAACCACTATCCCACAAACCAAAAATATTGACTCGACTTTTGCAGGTACATAGGTGCCGACACAAATAGAGAAGGAAAAGCATAAGAAGAGGAAGGAGAAACAAAAGAAGGAGCATCATGGACAGACATCAAAGGTCCATATCAAATTGAAATATGCAACCTCACTGACCGATGTAGATCTAGGACAACTCCTCAAGACCCTAGAAGTCGAAGCAAAGATGAGGAGCCAATAGAGACATAAGGAACTCGATGACAAGGTCGCAGAACAGGTCGAGTTCCTCAACAAATGCAGAAACCTAGCCCATTTAGTAATGCTAGGACCTGTAGAGGTCGACACTGACAAACCACTTGAAAGGGCATATCAGCTATTTGAAAGCATGGTGTCGGCACTCAAAGCACAGATTCAGGAAATAAAGGAGGAACAAAAAGAAGAAACTACCTGACTCCTAATGGCACAACACACCGCCTTTTCTGAGGCTTATAAAGCACTGCAAGATCACATGGAGGAGTCTGTCATCACTGAAGAAATACTGTGAGACTGGCCTGCTTACTACGGGCAAGTCTATCAGCAAACTCAACAGACCCGACAAGGGATCCAGGCACTGGAAAACAGGAAAACCACTGATGAAGCACTTAGAACCACAATAGAAGAACATATAGTTCTTGAAACAACCAAGCTGTAGAAACTTGAGAGGGAAGCACATCAGTGGGTGCAACAAGCTATCCCCAACTTGGAAAAATTTGAAATCATCTGCCTGCAGATGAAATGACTTATCGAGACTGC
The DNA here is from genome assembly GCA_001517045.1 of Pseudotsuga menziesii. NCBI lineage: Eukaryota > Viridiplantae > Streptophyta > Pinopsida > Pinales > Pinaceae > Pseudotsuga > Pseudotsuga menziesii. Next base: position 888,670 of record LPNX011234437.1, read on the forward strand.
AGAGGAGAAGGACCAGTTTATGGGTCCTGACATGGAGAGAATAGCTAAAGTCTCCATTTCAGAGAAGATGTCGATCTTATCAAGTCTAAATACACTCACCATCGACATCCAAAAGATATTGCAAAGTTGGATAGATTTCCAACATCACCTCGCAGTGATAGCCCCAGCCATTGTTGAAGTCTGTGTACAGAAAAGACCGACCATCAGACTTCACAGCCCATGAAGACCAGGCACATCACAATGACTATAGAGACCAGATAGGAAGAATTTGTACCTCCCTGTTTCTTTGGGATGAAGAAACATTTTGTTCATGGGGGAGATGTTGGAGGAGAAAGTCGATAAGTTGACTTGAACGATAGCTGACTTAGTCGATCAGCTGACTAAGTCGATCAACCGACTTAGTTGATTGGCCGACTAAGTCGGTCGGCCGACTAAACTAGAGATTAGGTCGACCACCTAAGGTCATGTCAGTTCACCAAACTGATAGGTAGTTATTTTGTAACTGTTTTGTAATCATATATATTAGGCTGTTGAGCCAGATGAGAACTCGGTTCAGTTCTCTGTGTTGTATGGACCCATTCATGTAATATAATCTGTTAATTCACCTACTTGTCTTATCTCTTGTCTCTGTTATGTATGTATTATTGGTAACCTTTTGTGATCTGTGAGATTACAATAGACCACATCAACAAGTTCAGTTCATTGGAAATAAAAAGGTAGCATTTGATATTTCGATGAAGAAAGACACCTTCTTCAAGGCCAAGCATGCAATCGAGAGAAATCCGGGTAAGTTACCTATTATCGACATGCCATCTACTTTTGATCCATCTGTAGAGGCAGGACCATCGCGGTAGCATGGTACCTTGAGGAATATCTTTAAGAGTTGTCTGTCATTGACAAGGGATCCTGAAGCCCTTGTCGAGATTGAGAAGTTATTGTACCACCAGGATAAGACATTGAAGGATTCTGCGGTGAACTCCTTGCAAAAGAGGAAGAAAGGCAAGGAGATGAGGATGAACATCCAGATCGGAGATTATGAGGTTGAATTGGTTATTCTGGATCTTGGATTAGATGTAAACATTATGACCAAGCAAACTTGGAAGCTGATGGGGAAGCTGACTTTGGGATGGATGTCGGTACAGCTGCGACTAGCAAATAAGGCAAAGGTTCAACCCATTGGTCACGTCTCAAACCTGGTTGTTGATGTTGAAGGTATGAAAATGTATGTTGATTTTGATGTGATAGAAGTGGTTGAAGATAGAGGTTCATATCCCACACTGCTAGGGATTGGATCGGATAATGATAGCATGGCAGTTATCAATTTCAAAAAACGGGTTATGACATTTGAGAACTAGGATGTTAGGGTCATTTCTCCCATGGACCCTCAGGAAGGACGCCAGTATATTGAACCTGCGCGGGATGAAGCCGATAGAAGTTGGGATCATGCCTATAATATCTCTGAAGACTATATCCACCCTACTGTCGATAGTGAACTTGGATGGCGCATCACTAGTTCTGTGTCCTTTGATTCTGATGATGCTTTGGAAAATTGGCAAAATAGGCTGCATGAGGCGTCGTTCAGGAAATGTGGGTTGATCACATAGTCTCTCCATCACATAGCAACTGAGACCTTCAAGTTGCCAATTTATGAAGGGTTGTCGAAGTTATCAGAATTCCTTCGATAATTTGAAGAGAAAGTGTTTGAACCGCAAAGGGTATTGGACCTATATGTAGCACTGAAGGCTACCCCGACCCGATGGTGGGTGACGCACAAGCAGACGATCCATGACTGGGGACAATGTCAGAGATTAATAATGGTGCGCTTTCGTGATTCATAGGTCTATCATGCTAGGAGATACGATAGATGGAATGACCCCACCAATCACTTGATGGAATGTCAGGCCTTATGGGAATCGTGACCTAAAGATGAGTGGGTCCATGCTTTCGTTCATATTCTGGATGACATGCTGAGATCCTGGTATGTAGCGGTGGAACTGCATAGAACTATAACCACTTGGGAGGAGTTTTCCGTTTGCTTTTCATAGATGTTTAGTTTCTAGGATGCCAACCCAGAAGTACATAATGCATTGCAAATCATTCACGATGTAGTGCTGAAGGTTGTCCCTGTCACATACCCAGTTAATCCACATGCGCACTGCTCGATGCAATCCATGATGACATGTTACAATCTATATGGGGAACCTCAAGATGATGATGATTTGTGGAATGTTAATATTCTGGAATCAGAAGGAAGACACGATGTTGTAGCACCAGACATACCGACATATTCGATGAGTCAGTCGCTGAAGATCAGGAAAGTCAACATTGGGTTGGAAGAAAACCCAAAATTTGCCAATATTGGGGACTATTGGGACGAGGAAACAATGGCCAAAATCACAGACCTACTTCATGAATTCTAGGATCTTTTTCTGACGTGGTTCTCAGAAATGAAGGGGATATTAGGGGACCTGGGGGAGATGAAAATCTCGTTGAAACCAAATCCAAAAGCTGTACGACAGAGGCTGTATCGACTGAACCCACGATACAAGGATCGTTTGAAGGCTGATATTTACCAGATTCTAGATGCTGGGATCATCGAGCCTGTTGAAGAATCATAGTTGATAAGCCCTATCATGGTTTAGGATAAAAAGACCAATGAAGTCTGCATTTGTGTTGACCTAAGAAAGTTGAATGATGCCTGCATGCATGATCCATTCCCGACTCCATTTATAGATGAGGTCCTTGAAGGAGTAGGTGGTCAGGAGATGTATTCCTTCATAGATGGCTTTTCAGGGTACCACCAGAACCGGATTGCAAAGGAGGATTTCCATAAGACCACGTTTGTCATTAAATGGGGTTGTTTTCAATATACAGTCATGCCTTTTGGATTGAAGAATGTGTCTGCGATCTTTTCTCGGGTGGTTTTCGATGCGTTCAAAGACTTCATTAAAATATTCCTTTAGGTATACATGGATGACTGGACAATCTATGGTTTGGTTAGAGATCATTTAACAAACCTGTGCTTGATGTTGGAATGGTGTCGACAGCATCAAATTGCACTAAACTCAAAGAAGTGCATTTTCTGCGTGCCATTCGAAATGCTGCTAGGGCACATAGTATGTAAGGAAGGTCTGTTGGTTGATCCAGCAAAGATCATGCTAATTCTTAGTTTGCCACCGTCGATGAATGTGAATATAATTTAGGCGACGCTGGGGCACATGGGGTACTATCGCAAGTTCATCAAAGGATACACTATGATTACTACCCCTATGGAGAAGCTATTAAAGAAGGATGTTGCATTTGAGTGGAGTCAAGAATGCAAGGAAGTTTTGACACACTAAAGGCCAAGATGGCCTCTGCTCCCATACTGGTATTCCCTGACTGGAACAAGGAGTTCCATGTGCATGTCGACACCTCTTCTGTTGCGCAGGGGGTTGTGCTTGCACAACCAGGTGTGGGCAACTTGAATCACCCGATCGCATATTCCAGTAGGAAGTTGTCATTTTCTGAATTAAATTACACAACGAATAAAAGAGAAGGCTTGGTGATGGTTTATGCCTTGCAAAAGTTCAAGCACTATTTGTTATGTGGTCACTTTAGGATGTTCACCGATCATTCCGCCTTGCAATATTTGGTTAATAAGCCTATGTTTGGGGGGAATATCTGTCGGTGGCTGCTACTTTTTTAGGAATTTGAATTTGAAATAATTGTGAAGCTAGGATGGTTGAATGCTAGTCCTGATCACCTATCTCACATTGAGACCGGGGAAGAAACTACCAATATTGATGACGAATTTCCCAATGTGCAACTGTTCTGGGTAGAAATCACAGATGACCACTTTGCTCCAATCATTCAGTTCTTGGCAATAGGAGTTGCTCTAAAGGACATGTCGACTAGTCAGAAGAAGCAGTTGGTAGTAAAGGTTTCAAATTTCCAGCTGATTGCTGGGAAGTTATACAAGCTTGGACCAAATGAAATATTACGACGGTGTATCCTACCCCATGAGCATGGACCTATTCTAGAAGAAGCACATGCAGGAATTATGGGAGGTCACTATGGAGGAAGGGCTACTGCGTGAAAGGTGTTGCACACCAGGATATGGTGGCCTACATTACATAATGATGCTGCAGACTGTAGCACAGAGTTGCGACGTCTGCTAGCGCGTTGGTAAACCATCGCGGTGGGATGAGATGCCACTTGTGCTGCAGGTGACTCTATAACCTTTTGATACATGGGCCATGGATTTTGTGGGTCCAATTACTCCCCTGGGGAAGAGGACTGGTGCATGACACATCATTACCACAATTGACTATCTGACCAAGTGGGTAGAGGTTTCCCCAGTTGTGGATTGTACCGCTGCGACAGCAGCGAAGTTAATATTTGAGAACATTGTGACACAATTTGGGTGTCCCAAGATATTGATGAGTGACCTATTCTAAAAGAAGCACATGCAGGAATTGTGGGAGGTCACTATGGAGGAAGGGCTGCTGCGTGAAAGGTGTTGCACACCGGGCTATTGTGGCCTACGTTGCATAATGATGCCATAGACTATGCGCAGAGTTGCGACGTCTGCCAGCGCGTCGATAAACCCTTGTGGCGGGATGAGATGCCACTTGTGCTGCAGGTAACTCTACAACATTTTGATACATGGGCTATGGATTTTGTGGGTCCAATTACTCCCCGGGGGAAGAGGACTGGTGCACGATACATCATTACCGCAACTGACTATCTGACCAAGTGGGCAGAGGTCGCCCCAGTTGTGGATTGTACCGCTGCGATAGCAGCAAAGTTAATATTTGAGAACATTGCGACACAGTTTGGGTGTCCCAAGATATTGATGAGTGACCAGGGAAGTTATTTTATCAACTACACTGTGAGAGCGCTAACTAAGGAGTTGCAGGTGCAACATAAGAAAAGCACACCATACCATCCGCAGGCAAATGGGATTGTTGAAGCATTCAACAAAATTTTGGAAACAACATTGATAAAGGTATGTAATGCTAATCACGATGACTGAGACTTGGGCCTACCACACCACTTGTAAATGGATGATAGGACAGACACTGTTTAAGCTGGTATATGGACAAGAGGCAGTTATGCCCATGGAATACATTGTTCCTAGTTTGCGCATCGCTGGGGTGAACGACATGGATGATGCAAAAGCATTAGAAGAGTGCATTGCATAGTTGATCCAGCTTGAAGAGGATCGCTTTATTGCAAGCTTCCAACAGCGTGTTGCGAAGGATTGATAGAAGGCATGGCATGATCACCACATTAAGAATAAATAGTTTACGGAAGGAGATTTGGTGCTGAGCAAAGTGTTGAGCTAAGTAAAGTTGAAGAGTATTGAGTGCAAGTTGCAGAGTCGTCAGGTGCATCGTAAGGTTTGGGGAGTGCGGCATGTTGAGCGACCTCGACTCAATTGAGATTTCCACTAAGCAGGAGTCCCCCATTCAACCCACGGCCATTGAGGAAGAAGTCATGAGCATGCCAGTAGGCTCTTTGTCGATCCCCAAAAGAAAGCGACAGGTTCAGAAGCCCAATTCCATGTTGCCGCAAAAGAGGCACATCCGCACTTCGGCTAGAGTGCAAGGAGAGGGGACTGCACAGATTGGTCCATCAAGCTCAGGAGCTATAGAGTCTATGGTGCCTAGGGGCATCTCTGTCAATGATATCCTGGGCTATGTTGCTCCAACATGTCTGGGAGTGAAGCCGAGGCAGCCCACAAAGAATCAGAAGTATCTACCCAAATTGTCGTTGCTGTCGGAAGGGATGACTTGCTCGGTCGATATCATCCTTGCCTTGATTAGGATGAAGTTTGAAGATCATGATTTTTTCAATTGCTAAAGGATGTCTAGGATGAGCCCTATGAATCAGTTCCAACGTGGCCTAGTGCATCGATTCAGAGGATTCCTCAACCATGGGCGAGCGGGTTGAATAACTCGGGATTGTTGGGTCTCATTAATATGCCTCACTTCTAGTGACTGAACGAAGCTCATGCATGTGTCAAGAAAATCTTGGCCTGCTTTCATGGTGGGATGCTCTGGTTGAATGAGCCCATTCCTATCACGGTTGACTTAATTGTGAGCATTACGGGCTTGCCAAAGGCTGGGCAAGATCCGATGCAGTATATCTGCGGGTGAGATACTGACAAGTAGCTTGCCAAGTTGCTAAAGGAGAGATTTGGCTTGCAGCAAGATGGCCATGCCTATCGTATCGACAACATTAATTCACATGCGTGCATATCGGGGCGCGCATTTTGGAAAGCAAGATTGTCCGGGGGAATTGACCGGTCCAGTGCAACTCGAGCGTGGTCGCATGTGCACAAAGATGCGCAGAAGGCATGCAAATGAATTGGTCCTTGTTTCTACTCAACTAGTTGCTCGATGATGCTCTTTCTGCTCATATCAGGTGGTCATTTTCCTACAGTTGACTCTTAATTTTCATTGTGCTTGTCGCATGGATGGAACCAAAATATTATCAGCCGATGGTAGTCGATGTGGAGAAGGCGTGCCACGACACACGTTATCAGAACTTGTGGTGGGTTGAGGAGCCCAGTTGACAAATGGACTGTGCGATCCATTTTTGGGTATATTGGGAAGCGCTGCAAGCCACCACTTTCAAATTTCCCCACTTATCCAATTACTCAGCAGCTAAGTATCAACGGCTCATTCAGTTCGCTATTGGGCCTCACTCCATATATCTAGGTGCGATGGGACCCCGACAAACATTGGATACGTCGGGCCTACAAAATCACTGATGAAGAATTGGATGCTATCATTCAAGAGTGGCTAGATGAATGACACAACCTCGTGAATCAGGAGGAACGGAGACAGCACCTGATGCCCCTAACGAGCCTGTCCAGAAGGAGATAAGTGTTCATGACTCCGATAATGAATCATCGACGGACCCTGAGGCCGAAGAACAATGCATGCAGGAGGAAAATAGAACCAAATGTCACCAAGAATATGACGTAGGAAATGGTACTTGGTCAGGGATGGAGGTCCAACTATAGCGGCTCATCAAAGTGGTCACTGACTCCTTTGAGGCTGTGACGCAAGCGATACAAGAGTCCAACCAAGAAGGGTTTGCTGCGGTAATAGATAAGTTGAATTCTATTTATGATATTGTTTCTGGGAGGACACTCGAGAGAAATGTGATGCAGGAATTCCCGTCGATCAACATCGAGCTGCGGGTTAGGAACGTTCAAGTTTCCCTGACTACGATCGACGCGGGGAGTGAAGAAGTGAACCTATTCATTAGAGGAAATTTAGGGTCTAAAATGGGCCCTATAAGAAAATGTGCCAACAACAAATTTTGTGAATTGGAATTCAAGAGCCAATAGAATTTCAATAAAATGAGTCAACCATAATGGTTGAATTGACATATTTGTTATAAAATAAAACTACTTTTTTTTTCATACTTTCGACATATCTCCCTGTATTTTTAATCAAATTTCAAGTGATAGAGCTCGTTGGATGTGGAATTAAATCCTCCATCCAACGAGCTCTCCCACTCAGAATTTGAGTAAAAACACAGGGTGATATGTCAAAAATACAAACACAAAAAGTAGTTTTTTTCATTCTTCCTCCAAAATTAATAACTATTATTTTATTATTTTAACTATTATTTTAATTACTATGACCGTTCCAAAGCATTGCCTTGGATCTTAACAAGTTACCCGCTCAGGCATTTGTGGAGCTGCAGCATGTTGCCTCCCAAGAATTGGAAGATAGGTAGGAGGAGCTTACTGATGGGTATGCGCAGTTGTAGAGCGCAGCCAAAAACTGTAGAAAGAAGCTGAGGAGCTTCATCAGGTCAAGGTGCATCTAGAGGAAGAGAAGGTATGGGAGATTGAGGCATTGAAGGCAACACAAGTTGAGCTGCAGCGCAAGGATGCCGAGGAAGTCACTGAGCTAAAGAAGGAGCAGGACCTCCTTATCATTGAGAAGGCACAATTGCATGCAAGTTGTGGAGAGGTTGAGCAAGCTGTTGATGAGTCTTGTCAACACATATTTGAGAGCATGACCAAGCTTACTGCAGTCGCTAAGGCCAAGCAACTTGGGGAGGTTATTGTCCAGCTTCAGGACACCAATATTCTGCTAAATGCCCTGGTCCATGCAGAGACGCCGTCAGAGGAGGTTTCCAAATGGAAGGCTACTATTGAGTAGATAGCATCCCAGTTTGAAACAATGGAGTAAGAAGCAAAGAAAATCATGGAGGTGACAACACAGCTCTGGAAAAGCATTGTCCAGGATGAATAGCTCAACTAGTTGACAGCGCAGGTGCAAGAAGTTGAAGAACAGTTGATGACACTGAAGACGTCACTGCAAGCACTTCCTCTCATTGTGCAGATCATGCAGGCTGAGGAGTTGAAGGACCTACAATAGAGAGCTTCCTGTGCCCAAGAATGCCAAAAAAAGTGCCGTGCCTAGTTGGATGAGTTTCAAGAAGTTGGTGGGAAGCTAGCTGTCAAAGTAGTCACAAAGCTTCAGGTGGTGCAAGAAAGTCGGAAGAGGGTCGATAGAAAGGCTGGGGAAGCACACGCCGTGCAACAGAATTTTCTCAACTATCAAAGCGCGACCGAAAGAGTCCATCTCCAGGTTTGAAATATCTCGCAGCAGTTTGAATATTTCAAGGACAAGGCATCGACATATACCCTGTCAACTTGACGTGGCTCGAGGATGACCCACAAGATTGTGTTAGGGGCCTGTTTGTAGGGTTTTTGGGTAAGTGAGTTGCACAATGTCTCGGTAGCTGCACAAGCTCACACGACACCACGCAAGGCCAGATCAGTACGATGGGTGGAAGAATAACCATTTTTGAATATTTAATGTATTAATTGACCATGTTTTGTGGACATAGGTCATTAGTGGTTAGAAGTTAGTTAGAAGTGGACCCTTGATGTAAAGGTGCAAGCATACATATAGAGCTAGCTTTGAAATTATAAAAGGATCATCACATGTTGAGAACGATAAGGAGAATGATCAGTGCGATCTGTCTATGGTCTTGATGAGTCTTTTGTTTTGAATTCCCTATGATTTTTTTGTGTCGGATACTACATTTTGGGATGTAATCAGTCTCTTGTTGTGGAGAAGAATTATATATTTTGGATTTGTTGTGCAGAATTAATATGACATGATGGTTGTTGTCTAAATGTTATCTTCTGTTTTCCTATTTTATCTGTTGTGATGTTAATGAGAAGTGTATTGAAACTATTTATGATTTCCTGATGTTGATGCAATTCTATCGTAATTCTAATGAAGCTTATTAAAGTGGCTGTACGAATGATACTGCTGCGATAAATGAATGATGAGATTTGTTAGATCTGTAGTTGTGAATATGAATTGTGATAACTGTCTTAGTTTTTTAATCTGATAGTTATCTGGTCAAAGCCGCGGATGCCATATCTTCCCTTCTTACTGCCAGAAACTTGGTTTCGATAGCTCTCCCTTGAACATCTCGGGTGAGACTTCATTCGCTCTGCGGATGTTTCTGGGCAGGGTAAAACTTGTCTGGGCCGGTGCTTGGGGAGATCGTGTTGGTTGGGCATCGACAGAGTGAGAAGCCCTGTCGACGAGGCTTTGTTGGTGGGTTTTTTCCAACACAATATTAGCAACATTGCTAAAATATAGACTTTTATATTCTAAACATTTATAGTTTTAACACATGCCTCTTCATCAACCGTATTTTCTTACTTCTCAGTTTATTATTTTCAACTCTGTTTAAATTTATCAGTCACGTCCTTCCGTAGTTGTCCTTTCTGCAACGTCCTTTATGCAAAAAACTCTCTGCAACAGGCCTTTCTACATTCAACTTTCCGAACCTACCTTTGCGCAATTTGTGGGAACTAACTTCTTCCGCATCTGCGAGTTGTGGAATGCGGATGTGTACTTTGACTTTCTCAAAAATCCCTTCCATAATTATCTTTCCGCAATGACCTTTCCACAATAGAAAGCTTATTCCTTCTACAATTGCGGGTATGCATTTCAACTTTTCTCGAAAATTGCTTCCATAATTATATTTCCGCATTTACCTTTCTACAACCACCTTTCCTCAATTACCTTTTCGCAATTACTTTTCTACAAATACCTTTTTGCATTTTACCTTTCCACAAATACCTTTTCGCAATTCCCTTTCCACAATTCCATTTTCGCAATTGCAGATTGCAGATTGAGGGTATGTGTAACACCCCGGTTTTGACCCCGTTACATTAGATGTATATGATGTATATATTGTAAATGATCATGGTGTGGAGCTAAAGGCCAAGGCCCCACCATTGATCGGTCATGTTATGTTTTGGATTTTAATTTGTCACCGATGGTATATTGGGGCATGCGGCATATATTATATTGGTCATCATGTAAATATGCATCTATAATTAATTAAATGAACCCGACTAGCTACGATCGCGATAACTAAAATGAGAAAGGGGCATGATTTTCACAAGGATAAGGATGTGGGAAAATTTGTCAAACCTTTGGGCCAAGAGGGAAAATACCCATGTGTCTTCTTCCCTTGCTTATTCCAACCACTTTCATTAAGAAAGGATGGTGGTGGTTGAGGCAGTTAATGGTTTTGGGAGTGGGGTGGCAGGACTGTTAGTCCTCACACACACGCACACTCCACCAACAAGAAGCTCTCATGCTCTCTTCACTCACGCAGCGAATACCATTCTCCTCTCCATGACTATGCTGAAGGCTCAGGCACTTCCAATTTTCACGTCCTTCCTGTTGTTTGTTCATCCACGGACAAAAACGGAGCTATTTTTCCTCACGCAGGACCTCCATTGTCTGTTCATTCCTCACAGGGTCGGATTGCTTTCCACGCACAGGATTTTCCTGGTTTTTATCCACGTAATTTTCCTCTGCAGATCTACGGATGGTTTGGCTGTATCTTTTCCTCACGGGCTGATTCGTGGGGTCTGCATTGTTTGCTGTTCACGCACAGGTCAAGAGATGGTAGTTTATTTCCCCATGTGGTCTGTGTATTTTTTCCCGGTGATTTTGTTTCCCAGGACGGGCTGTGATTTTTCCCCTGTTGGAATTGTGTTTGTTGTTGTGTGTGGGACTGTGTAATTCGTTGGGGAGTCTTTTCCCTGTTTAAGCTGTGATAGCTAATTGATTGCATACGTGCAATGGTTGGTCTTTGGACTGTGTAAGGAGCAGGGATGTTGGCTTAGATTTGCTTGATAAACCTGGTGGCTAGAAACCACACAGACAGAGCTAGAGGGCTGTCCTTCTTCTCCATCACCCCTGAATAGCACTGGAAGGGAATGCAGGGCCTGAGAGACTGTGTAGCAGAGAAGGGACTGATTCCTTGTGTTGGGTGTGTTTGGGTGTCTTAGAGGTCAAGCTAGTTCTAGTGTAGGTGTTCTTGGCTTTGTAATGAGCTCACCAGCTTAGCAATTTTCCTTCTCCAGCTCCTTAATGGCTTGATAAACCCAACTCTGTTGGCTTGGCTGTGTGTGTTGTGTATCCTTGGCTATGTGTAAGCCTGCTAGTTCCCTTATTCCTTGGAGAATCATGCCCAGCTCGGGGGTGGCAGCGCTACTGAGAGATTAAGGAGCACGCTAGCCTGTGGTTGGGTGGAACGTTGCAGCGACGTAGCTGGTTGCGGAAGGAGTTTTCATAAGATAAGTGATCTTTCCTATTTTTACTTCTGCAACTCTAAATTCTGTTAATGAAAATGATGAACATGTTAAATGAATGCTTGCTTAAATGTATGATGTTTCCGCTGTGCCTGATAGATGTTTGCATCTGTGTATGTTTAAGCATTCTGTTTTAGCAATTTTGTGAATGCATATGTTCATGGGGCACTTAGCCCGTTGTGATTAAAGTTTGGGTCGCGTCCTCTACGCTGGTCGGAGGCATGGGGACGTAACAGTATGCATTTCGATTTTTCTCGAAACTACTTCCACATTTCCCTTTCTGCAAAACCAAGTCAAGTCAATTTGTGGATTATGGATTGTGGATATGCCATCCAACTTTTCCAAAATGTTCTTCCACAACCCCTGTGAACCGTAGATATCTTGCAGCTTTCATCTCTCTATTGATCTATTATGAGTGTGAAACTTTGTGGATTTCTTATATCCTGTGCAGAATTACTTCTTGAATTATTTCCCCATCGTCGATCACTCGTGGATTCAATTTCATCTATTGATATCCTATTAGTGTAGAACTACACTTAAAATTTGTGAATCACTTATCTCCCGTAGAGATTCACTTCATGAATTCTTTCCCCATCGTCAATATCTTGCAGCTTTGATCTCATCCGTATGTCTGCCATTAGTGCATACACTTTAACTTTGCGTATTTCTTATCCCCGGTGTAGATTCACTTCATGATTTATTTCCCCATCGTCGATTCATATTTATCCTTTAAAATGGATCGTCTAATCTCTGTCAGAGGAACACACGCAACCTATGCAAATGATCGATTAATCAACTCAATCTAGCCGAACTTAATCACCTTATCTGGATCTTTCTATAACCTCTATAGCTTCATCCTCCACGTAGATCGATCAATCAGCTGGATCTGTCTTCATCCAGACTTGATCTCCTTGTTAACACTCAAAATGTTCCCCCAGTTGTAAAAGGGTAAATCCCAAGCTAACCATAGACTCAAGCTTTAGGAAAGAAAGTTTACTTCTTTCTCTCCAGAGAAGGATATCTCAATAATTGTTCTCATAAGGTCATATATATGAACAATAAATACATTTAATATTGTTGCTAGTTGAAACAAGGCAAGTACACATTAGGCATGGAGTAAAAAATGATTATAACATCACAATGCTATTACATGGAAATTTTAACAAAGGCAAGGTATCAATCTCATTACAACAAAAATGTTTTTGTCTCATGATATAGAAGAAAATCAGAAACAATCCATTAATGAGGGCATCTAACAAAGATGAATCCACATTAATTTTTTTTTCAAAGATGAATCAATATTTTTATCATCATTTTTTTTAAAATTTTGTTGTTGTTGTTGTGTGACCTAGTCACATTTATCAAAATAAGGATTCAACCATCTCCCATTGATGAGCGCTCTGAATTTTGTGCTATCTAATAACAATAAGGATTACTGAAAATGTAGCTTTTCATAAGATATGTATTACCACTGATATTTTGAATATTTTGAATTCAACAATAAGAGTTATATCATTGTCTTCTGAAAGGGAAACAATCCTTTCCCTTTGACAAATTCCCAAGTTTTTTTTGATCTTCTATTGATGAAACTTGTTGCAGTTGACGTGTAGGAGCTTCCAAAAAAGAGATAATAATCAAATAAAACAATTTTGACAAAATAGATATGAAATGCAAGATGAAAATGAAATATGCAAATGTTTATTGATGTCAATGTCAATGTTTAATTTTCTTGAAACTGCTTCCGCAATTCTGTTTCCGCAAAACCAAGTCAAGTCAATTTTCCTATTGCGGATTGCGGATGTGCCATCCAACTTTTACAAAATTTTCTTTCGCAACTCTTGTGAGTCGTCGATCTCTTGAGGCTTTCATCTCATCCATTAATCTTTTATCAGTGTGAAACTTTATGGATCTCTTATCTCCTGTGTAAATTTACTTTTATTATTTCCCCTTCGTCGATATCTTGAGTATTTCATCTCATCCATCGATCTAATATCAGTGCGTAACTACACTTTAAATTTATTAAAACATAGATCTCAAAATACAATGTTGAATTCTCACGAGTTCCAACCTTTCTTCCATTACAAACACTTGCTCTTACACAAAATCGTTCCATGAGCTAAATAACTAACTTCTAAAAATTGGCAATAACTGCCTTTTACATCTGTCATCTACATTTCTTAACTAATAACTTCTCTTGAAAAACAATAAACTAAACTCCTAGTTAACTAGCCTTCAGAAATAATCTTCAACAATCTTCAATTTTTGCGTTTCTGCAACCCTAATTTCGCAACCCGCAAATGAGGATTGCGGAAGTCCTTTTTTTTTTGGGGGGGGGGGGGTGGTTGGAAAATCATTTTCTCACACTCTGCAACCCGCAAATGTGGATTGTGTATGTCAGATAAACTTTTGTAAATAAATTATTATCTTGTCGCTCCCTCCTTCTGCATTCCGCAATGCAGATTGCGGAAACCAGAAATTATTTTCATGTATAATTTTCGATCTTCGGTTCGGCGTTTCTACAAACCCCAATGCGGATTCCTGAAAGTAGAAATTCAATAAAAAAAATTGCAACATTTCCTACCGAAAACCCACAACCCGAAAACCTTTTGTGGATTGTGGATTGCGGAAGTTAAAAATATTTTTCCTTGTTACGAATCTTAGTCCACATCCTGCAGTGCGGATTGCAGAAATCGTAAGATCAAATTTTTTGTTGAATTCATCTCCACATTTTGGTTTCCCTATTTAATCTCAATCATTCATTTTCTCGAAATCTATGGCACAGATCTATTCTTCCCTTCAGTATTGGCTTATTTAAATCATTTGAATTTATGAATTATTCACCATTTTTAGTCACGATTTTTCAGTGTGCTTGATATTTTTACTGCGACTCTCTCGTTGAGCTCACCAATTCTTTGGTTTCCAAACTGCCCACGGGTAAGTTTTCTACTCTCAGCGGCTAATTTATGTTACTTTTACTGTGGTAAATCTTAATTATGGTTTCTAAATTTGTATAAGAATTTACATCCAAATCCACCAATATGTCTGAAAACACCAGGTCCAAGACGACTCTGAATGAGAAAAAGAGCAAAGACTGAAATGATGGCATCTTTACTGACACCAGTGGAAGAGAGTCTGAAACCCTCCACCTGGACTAGTCTATAATTTACGCTATATTTGACAATGATTATTTTCTTCTATCACTCATGACCAACCAACATATGCCAAAATTAGCAATTCACGGCTCCATTGCATTGCATCTATACCTCATTTTATGCCATACATAGACTCTGTCAAGTGGACACTTGACCATGCAAGCCCTAAGGAAGGGTATATTGAAAACTACACTAGGACCCCAATAACTTCTTTCCACCCGGACGTCTTTGCAAGAGCATATGCTCTTAAAACAACTCCTGACTGTCCAATTTTTTGATATGGCAATGACTCAGTTTGATTTCGAAGAAGTGGTAAAATCTTGGATGGACAAACCTGCAGAGTTCATTCCCAAAGCATGCAAGTCCTATCCTATTTCCTAGTTTAGGGAGCCATTTTCCCTACTAGTTGCCATGCTTTGCCGATATATGGACTAACCAACTCCACTGAGCTCAAAGTTGAATGGGCTCATATAACCCATCATATATTAATTACAGGTGAATCATTCAATTGGGCACATATCCTATCAGTAGTTCTGAAGGAAGCAATTGATAAGTACCAGAAGAACTCGACATCCAGGATTCCAACCTCCTATCTATCAGGGTATGTTATGGATGTTTTTTGCGCAACTTCTTCATTCCCGTCGATGGGATGGAATTGGAGCAGGCTCCTCTGGTACATATTTACTGCTTAGATGTGTGGGAGGACAACTTTGTTCCTCGAATTTATGAAATATGTGACCACTTCATAGGGTCAATATACCAAATGATTTTCAAAGGGGATGCCCCCACTTTCTTAGATAGGGCCAGAGCATTGATTTCTTTAATGGGAAATTGGTATGTAGGGGAATACTTCTCCTACATTTGGATTTGGGGCAGCAACATAGTGCATATGCTGTCGAGAATAGTCCTAGACATGATGGTCCTTCAGGAGATTGCATTTTAAACTGTCATTGATGGCGTCTTCCCGAAGCTTACAGCAAACTAAATGGAAGTGTTGGCCCAATTTTCCATTGAACCTAGGATTTTTTACTTTGCAAAATTCCACCCATGCCGCTATCCTGGGAAAATCCATAGCTGAAATGGACCTAGGGGAGGCACTGAATAGGATGCATGACCCCAAGGCATTATTGGAAAACCATTTTGTGCAGGAGCACATAAAGATTGCATATGCCCATTGGGAACTCCCTGATGATTCTATATACAGAGGTGCCACTGATTTCTTAGAGGTAGTGAGAAAGATCTCCAATCCTCTCGAGAAGACTCACATCTTCCAGTACCAAAAGGAGCTCAAAACCACTGTGCTACATTTCAGACAGTTCTGGTTAACAATGGAAGAGAATGCACATAGAAAAAATGTATAAAAGGAGGCTAAAGAGGCATTAGTAAGCTCTTCCTCTGCTCCTGTTAAGAAGTCAAAGGACAAGGTTAATGTTTTTCTCGAAGGTACTATGAGAACACAACCTTACTCAACACTTGAAGCCTTGCACAAATCAACAGAGTTAAAGAAGAGCTTGGAAAAACTTAGCTTTGAGGTAGAGGCACATGAAGCAATGGATGAACCACCAACAAAGAAGAAGAAGTTTTAGGAGGCCATTCCATAAGTGAAATTACATACATAAATCCTTGAGCCTCCACCACAAGTGATCCAAAGGGTAGAGCATCCATAACAACAAATTCTACAACTTCAACCAATTCAACAGGCGGGTCCACTGCCCCCAACCAATATTGAGGTATAAGAGATTCACAGTGATCTTGAGGAGGAAAACACTCCTTCCACCTATGTCTTTCCTGTTAATGTTTCCAATAAGATGACCTCATCTGCTACAACCACCCAGTTATCTGGGTACATTTTTTATTCTTTCTTTCCACAAAATTATTTTTATAAAATTAATTTTTCCCATATTATTTTTGCTACAAATGGAACACCCTTGGTATCACACATCATGCCTATTTTGTAACGTCCCCGACCCTTCGATCGGTGAAGAGGACGCTACTAACACCAAACAAATGGGCAAATAGCCCCATGAACATGAACGGACATCAATGCTGAAATAAAAAGATTAACATAATACATACTAAGATGCATAAAACATACAAGGATGCATGGTTACTCAACATTCAGCGGAAGCAAACATATACATTCCAGCATTTAGCATGTTCATCATTCTCATGAAATAGTAGATATAATTACAGAGATGAAACAGTCAGGAGTACTTATCTTTTGATGAAGAACTCACCCCGCAACCAGCTACGTCGCTACAACGTTCCACCCAACCACAAGCCAGCATGCTCATCAATCTCTCGGCAACACTACCACCCCCGATCTGGGCATGATTCCTCAAGGACTAAGGGTCAATGCAGGCTTACACATAGCCAAGGTTTTCCAATCAGCCAAACCCACACATTAGGGTTTATCAGGTCATCAAGGAGCTAGGATAGGCTAAATGCCAAGCCGGTGGCCTCAACACCAGTCTTCTCAAGCATACCCAACCTCTAATCCCACTCACAATAGTCTGAAGACCAACCACTACATACCGCAGCAAAACAACCCATTCACAGCTCTGTGAAGAAGACATAGAAAACAGGGTGACCGCCCCAAACAAAAGGTGAAACACAGCTTAGGTCCAACCACACTCCAGAGTTGTTCTTGGCCCTAGCGTGGCCAAAACAACTCAGCAACAACACCCAAAATAAATCGGCCGCCTTAGCAACCAAGAAGCAACCCAAAACCAGGGTGAATCGACAGCCCAAAACTCACAATGAAAACATATGGCAACCTTACACAGTCCACAGTTGGGATAGAAGTAGAACTCCCAACATAGACATGGGCAAAACTTAACTGATGAATGTGGAAGGAAACCCAGCAGGAAGACAACAGCCCCGAATGCACAATGAAACCATGGCATCATTACACAGTCCGCAAATGGGAGAGAGAAAAAACTCCTAGCATCGACAGAGGAAAACACAAACGCAGACCACAATAGACAACATACACGACCACAATTGGCAAGGGGACATACACGTACCACCGAAACCGGTATGGAACCCACATGCACACAGCCCTGAGCGTGAATGGCTCTTGCACCTGAAAATCCTGAGTGATAGCCACGATTTCTCCTACTCCCTACATGAGAAAACCAACGCATAATTCTTGTGCACAAGAAGGAGAGAGAACAACCCTTTGTGATCAGTCAATGAAGAATCCCCCCAAACGGTGCACATGCGGAAGCCGAACCGTCCCTCTGCATGAGAATGAGCAGGACCCAAATCCTCCCGAGGGTGGAATCGTGGGAGAGAATGGTGGTAGAGGTTGCTTCCAATGTGAGGTCAACTCACTGGTGGAGTGTATGCATGGGCAAGGACTGACAGTCCTGCCACACTCCACTCCTAGCCATAACTAGAGTCAACTACTCAATCAAAACATTAAAGTGGTTGGATGAGACAAGGGAATATGGGCAAATCAAACAGGGTGGTAACACATGGGTTCCCCCCAATAGACTAAGGTTTGACATCCCCCCACCCTTATCCTTTGGAATCATGCCCTTTTCATTTTAACGTTGCACCGTCATAGCTGGCTGTAGGTTTATTTTAATTGATGTGCATGTTTACATGATGCCAAACTATAATGTGCCAAATAGCACGATATACCATCGGCAACTATCCCTATTGCCGAAACATACACAACCGAATCGATGGTGGGGCTTTTGCCTTTATCTCCTCACCATGATTAATTACATTATATACATCATGCAAATGGGGTCAAAACCTGGGTGTTACATATTTATATTCTTGTTTCCACTCCACCTATTCTTTCGACCCCATTAGGACTACATACTACTTCCACATCCTCACATTCTTTTATTCCACAACTTGGTAGTTCTCCCATCCCCACAACTTCTCCACCGGAACCTATTATATGATGTCCCCATTTCCATTTCTTCATCCCTTGCATCTATTATTCGCACATCTTTCACTATTATCTCATCTCTTAGCATGGAAGTTCCCATTCCTGAAACTTCCCAGCCTGCACCCTTAGTTACTGTTCATTAGGGATCCATCTCAACAATAGTTGAGATGGCCAATTTTAGTGAAGATGCGGTGGTTTTCATGGGACAATACTTCTGCAACATAAACAAGAAAGTTGTGGTGAAAAAAGGATCTAAAAGGTCAAGGGAAGGAACCTTCAAGCAGGGGTCAGTCCCAAATCCGATCATTTGGAAAAGAGATTCCTATGATGTCAAACAAGAAGCAATGGACACAACAGCTTCTATGGGAGCTTTTATTGGAGCAAAATTTGATCCAATGTCTCAACTGAATAAAGAGTTGGAAGAAAGGAAACAATAA
Source organism: Pseudotsuga menziesii (assembly GCA_001517045.1). NCBI lineage: Eukaryota > Viridiplantae > Streptophyta > Pinopsida > Pinales > Pinaceae > Pseudotsuga > Pseudotsuga menziesii. Next base: position 907,816 of record LPNX011234437.1, read on the forward strand.
TTCCAAAGGTCCAAACATGAGCAAGCACAACTTAGGAATGAAATACAAGACCTGAAGAATGAATATGAGGAGAAGCTAAGGTAGCTTCAAGGACAAAATGATTACCTCAAGCAGCAACTTGAGAAGGCAGATGACATGAATAAGAAACATGCTAACATGATTTATATCTTTGAGCAACAACTCAAAGATATCCAACTTGCACCAACCACCTCTTCTTTCTCCAAATTCATAGGAGAAGAATTTAAACAACTAGCCTGCACATTCCATGATGAAATTGATCAAGTGATGATTAATATTTTTACAGGATTTAATGAAATGCAGGAATTATATAATGCATTTGAGCACCAATTGGATGTTCTCCATGATCATAACAGAAGGAGAAAGGAAGCAACCAGAGCTTACGACAACATCATATATTGGTTGAAGTATATCAAAGATAGACTAGATGATCTGCCAATCTTAGACAAGCTCAAGCTCAAGAAAATCGAGTTCTCAATTGAGACATGGTAGCATGTCTGCAACCTGGTGGAGTCCATCATTAAATATGGATAGATGGCTTGTAAGAGAATATGGTTTTCTTCAGAGACTTTGCTCGGTTATCTAGATATGAAATTCTTAGATCCTATTGATGAGGCTATGCCTACGAAATTGAAATTGGAACAAATTGAGAGTATAATACTTTTATATGCATTTATTTAAATTTTGTTCCAACCTAACCTAACCTTATTGAAATATATGAAATAGTTTGTTTACTTCCATTTTGTAATCATAAAATAAGATTTTACTCAAGCTTGTACTTTATTCCTAAAAATGGAAAATTCTTGCAAAAACCCTTGTGGAAGGAAACTTGACAACCAATTAAAAAATCCCAAAATAAAAGGAGAAAATTTAGAGGGTGCTTTTCCATTCTTAGTGACAAATAAACTAGCATTTTCACTGAGAGGTGCAAAGGAACGTCGAGAGGGTAAACATATTGAAAGTGAAATAACTAAGGTTAAGATAATAAGAATTTGTTTAATTTTAATATTAACGAAGCAATGTTTTATCCAAAGTATTATGTGTGCAAAACTATTCTATCAGGTAATACCAATTGAAAAATTAGTATCATGGATCAATAAATATTCATCAGTTGTAGGAAATGTTATGTGAATTAAATAAACACATTTATTCAATGGACATTTGACATGTTAAGGTTGTAATGAAACATCACTACATAAGTCAACATATTCAACACATGAGCAACCTATTATCAGTATATCAGAAAGATAGAGGAATGACTGAAATTCATGAAACAAATTTAATGAATCACCATAAAACATAACATAAATAACAATTTACTATAAGAATATTTCCAAAATTACAGATCTTTATATGTCTTTGGCAATCCCTTCCCCAATGGCTCTCCTAGACTTAATCCTGTGAGTCCCCCTTTCTTGGGAGGTACTCTTCCCTTTCAATAATATTACAAAATTATACAAAGAAAAGAAACTTCCTAAGATGTGAGATTACAAAATATTTAGTTTCATGATTTGCTAAGGGCAGACTGCCACTTGGAAAATGCATCCATCAGATCTTGGATGTCCCAAAATTGAGCATGCTCCAAATGCAACTTTGATTTACAAAGGGAAGCAATTTCTTTATTCTTGATCTTCGCCCATTCATTGAGGAACAGGTAAATCCTCATCAATGAAGCGAGAGGTGTCTCAATCCATTGCTTGACATCATCCATGCTAAGTTGAGTGATTTCAAATATTTTCTCCTTGACATATATATAGCAAGGAGCAACCTAAGCTAAGATAATTTTAGCTCATAGAATTATTTGATTTTTCCATTATAGTAACTATCATAGATATACTTTCTCTATAAATATTCAGTAGAGTATTAAATTATTCTCAAAACAAAGAGAAAATCATTAAGTTAATTCATAGGATGTTTATTTCACCTTCATTACTATATGATATTTCATAACCCAAAAATAAGCACCGGTTGATCATGTACTTAACCCCGCATATAAGTGACATTCGAATGGGGCCAATGTTAAAAAAAATTCAATTTTTGTTTGTATGGGAAAAACTTTGACATGGTTAGACTATAAGCATGCATTGACGGTATGGGTGGGTTTTGAGACTCAAACATGACTCACACAATCAACAAACTTATAGATTAAATATGAAGGAGATGAATTACATAAATCTAACAACAATTTTCCATATGAATCTTGATTCCTTTATGAATATATATGATCAAATATCATTTAATCAAATAATTGGTTATTTCATAACCCAAAAATAAGGCACTCCATCTCATGTACTTGACCCCGCGTATAAGTGACATGTGTATGGGGCCAATGTTGAAATTTTTTCAATTTATACTTGTATCGATTGAAATTTGACATTGTTAGAATAGACTCATGCGTTGATGGTGTGGGAGGGTTTCTGTTAACATTACCCCTTGAATCTATGGGTTTCTCAAATTTTCTCCAAAATTGAGTGGTAAATCCACTCCATTCTTTCTCCTTGTGGTAGCACGATGCCTCTTTTTGACCATCATGCTACACAAGGATCAAGAGGTAGTTTTAGAACTTGTGCATGGTCCACAATCCCTACATGTATATTTTAGGCCACAATATGGTAATCTATATCCTTAAACCATGTGTAAGGACCCCATAATAATATTTAGTATGTAACTCCTCATAATGGTATACATAATGCACCTTTGAGCCAAAGATTCCTTTTGGTGGGCATGGACGATGATTCTAAATTGTCTGCAAGCCCTTAAAACATATTATATACCTTAAGAAACTTTTTTCCCTCCTCAAATAATCTCCATGACCCTAAGAAAAAATTTGATAAGAGATTGCATCCACTCCTTCCAATGTCACTACTTCTAAAATCAAAAAGTCATTTACCTCAACCCCCTCCAGTCCTTGCTGTTATGTGTTTTAATTCCTTCATTTCTAGATGAAGATGGTTTGTGTCCGGGAGATCCCTCAAATCCCAAAGGAATTGTATAATTTCCCTAAAACCCTAATCAATCCTTTAATTTTCAAATTGTGGCAGGTTGTGACTTATGGTCTAAATGCATGAATAATAACACAAATTTGGAGATAATTAGCACAATAATATAGACGCCATAAAAACAGATATTTGGAGGAGACTATAGACACTTCTCAATGCTTTGATTCCCCTCAAGGGATTAACTCTATGATAATTGAGGTTACTAGAATTGACAAAGAAATAACAAAAATATGACATCAATACATTTATCACAATGTTTCAAGTCAAGCATATTAAAGTTGTATCTATTTCCTACACTTCTATGGATCACAAATACCTGTTTGAGCTTATATTATTAAGGTGCAAGGAGGATATTTACTTCATATCAAATATCAGGGAATTATATAAGAAGTCCTTTCAAGACTTCAAATTTAGGAGGCCTTGCAAGACTTCCAATTCAGGATTAAGCCTACCATTGAATCCAATGATTTCCTTTTGTAAGGAGTTGGTTTGAATGGTAATCACAAAGTTGATGTAGTAGAAACCAAAGATGGGGTGAAGGATGACATCCTCGCAAAGAGAAACTCTAGTCAAAATAGAAATGGGAATGAGAAATTATCATACTCGAATGATATTTGTATTGAAAAACATGCTATAAAGGTTTTGCAAATTTTGCATGACAATGTTACTATGTGGGGAATTCAACTTCTTCACACAAAGAGTGACAAGAGGACGAATGTTATATTTTTGAAGTTTCTTTGTTCTAGATACTTCAAGGTGAATTATGCATTCCTTATGCTACAGAAATGTGGCATTAGGAAAATTATATGGACATTGGTTCAAGTCTCATGTTCTAGGATGCACAACGATGGTATTGACAAATTTAGTTCTTAATACATGTACATACTTTTGAACATCTGACCATTACTCCTAGATTACATGTAACCTTTACTACGCATGCATTTGTACTATTGTTTTTCTTTTATCTTTTTGTCAAAATATTTTTTATACATTTTGATTCCATTCCTATAATTTATTCCTTTGGCCATCATGTACCCATTTTCATATAAATAATACATTGCAAGCTTACTACTTTTATACAGTGGCATAATAGTTCTACAATGCTTTTCTTTTTCTTTTATAGCTTTTTGTTAGTATGAATACTTGTTGCCATGTATTTTCTAAAGACATTGTCGTCATTTATATCAATGTGAAAAACATCTACTCCCTCTAGGCATATTGATCCGTGGCCATTTTTTGCATCTTCTTATTAGTTATGAACCTTCAATTCTTTTTAACAATAGCTATATTCTTTTTAAAAATAACACACATAAAGTCTTTGTTTTGGTTGATGACTTCAAACCTATCATAGTTTTGTATCTTACCAATGAAAGTGAGTTAAGTCACAATTAAAATGATTTGATGTCTTATATAAGTGGGCTAATCCAATTAAAATCTAGCTTAAAAATACAAGTTGTAAAATATAAAATTCTGAATGAGTTAGAAATGATCTTGGAATTTTCTTGAAACTTAGAAAATAGAAATTATTTGAAACTTGATTTAAAATCAGAAATGCTTCTAAAGATCAAAATATCAGTGCCTTATCTAATGGGATATGGATTCAACTCTCTTATTAAATGAATGAGATATGGAAGGATAGGGTTTTCTATCTATATCCTCAATTTTGGATCTTAAGCTTGATTTAAATCCTCTTGTACCACTTCTAAATGAAATTGATTCTACAAGACAAAATCTAAACAAAACCAACTACATATGCAAGGTTAAACGATTAAACCATGAGTCTTCCTAGGCTATCAAAGTTTAATAGATATTAACCAAGAAAAAAAATATAAAAAATCATTTGAAATAATTAACATGTTGCCTCAAAAATTGTGGCCAAATTCTTTATCCATATCCAAGAACAAAATGGCATCAAGAATTTATTTTATTAAATCCAAGATGAGTGGTATACATGAAGTGAAATAAGAATGAAAAGAGAATATTATAAAATGGATTTAGTTTAGTGTAAATGAATGTATAATCCCATGGTTCAAATGGAAATGGACTTGAGAGCTATGGTGAGATTGCGGTTCCAAACTTTGGGGTGTGTATAAACAATTATAGAATAAAACTCCTATATGTTTTAGAACCTTTTTCTAGATGAAAATATGATAATATTCTCCATCAAATCCATTGGATATCTTAATGCATTGATCTCTTACCTCATGGCCCATAACATGTGGTGAAGAGTAAGGATATTCACAATTATGTTACAAGGGATAATTGATCCTACCCATGTCATCATGACAACAACTTCAAATGAAGCTACAATCATAAAATGATTTAATATCAAAGAGGGATAATTAGGAGTGAACCTTCATGCAACCCTTCAAAATATGATCCACTAAGCATCTCCACTTGCCTAGCATTAGGTTTCCAAGTGTTCCACCAAATAATGCATGCCCTAATCAACAAGGGGTGCTCCAAGCCTCATACATGTGGTGCTATATAGTAAATTTCATCATTTTGAAATAAATTAAAGACCTTCATACGCCTTCAGCCAGGTTTTCCTTCCTAATCACCCACTTCCTCAAAAAAACTACACGATGGATACCAAAGTAAATGAACACAAGACTACCTTGGATAACATGAAGCTGAAAAACAATAGGAGACAACATAAGATGATATACTTATTAGCTTTATCAATACGTTTCAAAATCAAATCAAATTTCATGAAAAAGAAGCCAAGTTGAAGGGTGTGGAAAACTAATCCCATATTCTAGAAACCTCCATTAATTCAACAAGTAGATGGCTATGATAAGACCCCAAGGTAAAGGTGATGTTTAGGGGTAGATCATACAAGGTAAAAATGTTCTAGTGTTAAAGTCCCACATTACTTAAGAACGTTTTTGATATTTCATGTACACATAGAATAAAGGAGACAACATAAGATGGCCTACTTCTTAGCTTTATCAATGCCCTTCAAAATAATGTTTCCCTATGTTGTATCCTTCTATGGATATTCGGTAATTATTTACCTCATTTAATGGAGTGCAGGTACAACCAAACAATTATTTGTCATATCTGTCTTCCTCAAGCAAGGGAAGCTCAGGAATACTAGATAAAAGTGAGACATCTAGTAGGTCTAAAAGATGGAGATCAACTAGAGGTCAAAAGATTAAAATAAAATTCCATAAGCGCATGGAATTTTTTCTCGTTGAAGGAACTCCATGTTATTATGATGATGAGACCATAGCCAAAATCAAGGTTCCCTTGAAGTACAAAAATCTATTGAAAAAATGGGTACCCAAGGATCTTTCTCGACTAAACATGGATTTTTAAGTGAACCGTAACAGATATATCGAATTACACTATCTTCATTACATCGTTTAGGGTTATATTTCATGGATGGAATAAGGGAATATTATGGAAGATGTAATGAATTGATTGAATATGTCAGACCCTGTTACAATTACAAAGACTATATGCAGTTGGTCTAATATACACCAAATATGCACAAATACAAAGCGTTTGCAAATTATTTACAACTAAAAGACAAGGATCAAAATAAATGAGAAACTATGTACATTGACAGAAGGACAAAAGTAACATGGGATATTTTAGGGTTTATAAACAATACACAACCTGGGTCAACAAACAATCTATTTAATTTATCAAAGCTTCAAGATATTCAATCTTGATTGAACCTCATTGTGAAAGAGGATTCAAGGAGGAAGAAGAAATTCAGTGTATAATGATCAAACAATCAGGGTGACATTAAACTGATAAGAGAAAAAAATTTGACAGCATAACATTAATCTCATAATCATTAACCTGTATGTAATTTATTCATGATACAATAAAGTAAATTTGAATCCTCTAGGAGTGATTCGAATTCCATGAATTGGATTGAGTCCAGAGATCACTAACTATGGGAAAATCACCACTAGAGACTCACTACTGTAACTCCATATAGCTAAATCAATTCACTATCAGTTAACTAACCAAGGTAGATGAGAAAAGGAACTTAAACTCCTTAAATCATGCAAAGTGGTGCTAGGCTAACTAAAGATGAACTAACTGATTCCCATCAGAGCATAACTCAACACATACTAGGGTGAATTGATGGTGGGACTCCCATGACTTAGTGTGGGTTCCTAAATTATAGGCTTGGCCTCTTGAGATCCTAAACTCATGCATACTAGCACATAAAGTTGTAGGTGGGCCCCAGATGATTTCCCCATGGAACTAGTGAAGTGCAACATACTCCAAATCTAGGAAACTAACATTTAGACTATGGTGTACAAGGGAGAATTATAATTAATCCTACCCCCCCCCCCCAATCCAAAATTAGACAAATTGGGCCTTGTAAACTAATACCAAAGGTCACCTATACAATCTAATGAAAAAAAGTAGTTGCTCAAAAAACTGAGGAAATGGGGAAAACCTCATGGGAAAAAAAAACCCTCAAAATGAACAGTAGGGAACTTGATCAAGCTATCATACCAAGAAAAGAATTTCTCCTGAGTAAAAAAATTTGTGAAAAAAATCCATAGTTTGCACCTCTGTAGAGCGATAATGCAGTGTGATAGTCCTTATGTGCACTAGTTCCCTGGTACAGTGTATGTGAACCCCTCCACCTTCTTCCAATCTGATGCCAAATAGGAGAAGAAATGTTGTTGATTTTGTAGCCACACTTGCATATTTCAAACCTCTGTGAAAGTATGGAAGAGTTTAACTTGGGATTACATGCCCTGGGGGATTTCTTGATCCCATACAATGGGTTCATCAACATGCATGTAGAGAGAGAATCATCAGAGTACTCCTTAGTCTTTTCCATGTAGATTTATTGTTCCAATTTAATATGTAGAAAGGTACTTTTGTCTCTTCTTTCTGGAGGAAAAGGGACATGATCCAATGTCTCATTGTTCTTTAGTGACTCATATTCCTTATCCATGGATTCCTATCTTAGTGAATCATGGAAATCCACTTTGCATAACTGTTTATTAGACCTCACCCTCATGTAGCATCTCTCTGCGAGTTTATATAACATCTCTGGGAGAAGTGGATTTGCATTACATAGTGCAAGGTTATCATCTTGAAACTGAGATTTGGTTCTCCTTTTGTCAGATGCATCTCTAGCCATGTTCCTAGTAGCCTTGATGAATTTTTAAGCCCATTTAGGCCTAGGATTGGGAGTAGGGACTGGATCTGGATTTGGATCTATTTGAACTTCGTCTTCAATACCAATATCTTATTCAACTTGGCCCTATTCTTTGTATTTTGAATCTGAAACATCAATAGAAACATCATCATCTGTAAATGGTTTAGGTAGAATGAATTTACCTTCCCTTTAAAATGGCTACATAGATTGCACTGGATTTGAGTATGGCAAAAGATGTGAGAACTAATATGTCTTGGATGCATGGTTTGCAACACCTTTTGCTATCATCTTCCTAGTAGATATATTTGAGATGTCCACTGAGTCAAGTTCAAATACAAATTGCTTTGGTGATCCTGTATGAGTCATCTGATATACAGACAATAAATTTACTACTAAGGAGGGAAAATATAAGACATTTTTTAACACTCCATGTTTTAATTTTATTGTACCCTTCGCTTAATCTTGGATTTGAGAGTCATCTCGCATGTGAATAATACGACCATCAGTTAGATTTAATGAAGAGAATGATTCTTTGGAGGAAACCATGTGGCTGGAGGCTCCTGAATTAATGAGGAATGCTTGAGATTTTGAAAATCCAACCTTCAGTGCATGGCATCTCTCATGATCATCAGTATTGTCCCCAGAATCATCCTTCCTTATGCCTTCAGGGAGGGAAATATTATGATGTTCAAGAAGTATTGACATATGATCTATGGTTTTCTTCATACAACCTTCCTCTATATCGTTTCTTTTCTTACAATAGGAGCATTTTCCCTTATCAAACCTCTGATGTTTGTCCTTCTTAGAGCCTAAATCTCCATCTAATGGATAAAAATACTCCTTTGGTTCAAATTCAGTGTTCTTATCATTTCCTTTTTGCTTCCCATTTTCTTGCGCATTCTTGGTCTCCCCATCCAAAAGAGCTTAATTTATAGAGGCTCTAAGGGCTCCCATCTGTATCAACTTATCGTGTTCCTAAATAAGATATTACGTGAATGCATCAAAAGATGGAATTTTTTAATTTGGAGTTGTTAGTCTCCTAGGATGGAAGGTGGATGCAAACACTGATAATTATGGTCCAATTTTTCTCAAAATAAAGAGCGGCAATTGCTCATCCTTCTTGTTGATCCCACACTGCTTGCACTACATGACCAAGGATTTGAACTTGGTAAAGAATTGTTGGGCTCAAGAGAAATCGGTTCATTCTCTAGAATATGACCTCTTAGCTCATCCTACTTTCTAAAAAATTATTCAAGCTTCTTCCATACTTCTCTTGGAGTTTTTAATCCAAGTGGAAGAGTAACTCCTAGAGATATGAATGCACATGAAACCAAATGCTTCATCCAATTTGTTCAGATACTTCGACTTTTATCGAGGTTGTTGGGGTTCAAAATCCTTTCCCATAGTGACCATGTACATACCTTTGTTGCACAACACAATCGACATATCATCCCTCCAATCAATATAGTTGAAGAGTGTGAGGATCTTGCGTGTCAAGGCTGCTAAATTCTCCATTTTGCAGCTTCAGGAGCAACACAATTATTTTGAATTCTTCAAATTACCTGTAAAAATAGTTTCAATTCGAAGGTAAACCAATTCAACCACTCTCTACTTTGACATGTCCATACTATCAGGGTGCTTCACACCTAGCTAGACTTATCTAGATAAAGCCATAAGGAGCAAGACACAAAGAATTATGTGGAACCCAATTGCTTCTGGTGCATCAATGGAAGTTTCTAACGATTGAATTTGGTCTGATTATCTACTTTGATACCATGTTTAATTTAGCAAAGCTTCGGTATCTTCAGGATGGATTGAACATCACTATGAAATAGGTTTAAGGGGGAAGAATAAATTCAGTGTACAATGATCAAACAATCATGGTGAAATTAAACTGACAAGAGACAAAAATTTGACGACATAATGTTAATTTCATAATAATTAATCTGTTGTAATACATCCATGATACAATAAAGGAAATTTGAATCCACTAGGAGTGATTCAAATTCCATGACTTGGACTGACTCCATAGATCACTAACTATGTAAAAATCACCACTAGAGACTCACTACTGTAACTCCGAACAACTGAATCAATTCACAATTAGTTAACTAACCAAGGTAGGTGAGAAAAGGTGCCTAACCTCAAATCATGCAAAGTGGCACTAGGCTAACTGAAGATGAACTAATCGATTCCCATAGGATCATAAATCAACACGAACTAGGGTGAATTGATGGTGGGACTCCCATGACTTAGTGTGGGTTCCTAAATTATAGGGATTGGCCTCTGGAGGTCCAAAACTCATGTAGATTGGTGCATCAAGTGGTAAGCAGGCCACAGATGAGTTCCTCATGAACTAGTGAAGTGACAACATTCTCCAAAGCTAGGAAACTAACATTTAGACTATGGTGGACAAGGAAGTATTATATTTAATCCTAATATAATCAAATCAATTGCATATTTGAGGGGCATGAAGGAAACCGTGAATTTGTATGCGCCATAAAATCAATAGCTGCACGAGAAGAGTTGCTAATTGATTGCAATTTGAATCAAATAGAACAAGCATTGTTACTATTGGAGTGGTGCATATACCATTTTACCCAAACTATAATTAATTACTCTAATATATTATGTCTATAATTCATGGTAAAACATTATGCATCAAGTAAACAACAATGTAATTTCACATAAATATGATTGGCAATATGTTTTAGTAATAAGTTCATTTAATTATTAATTACTCTAATATTTTTTTACAATTCACTCGAAAATATAATTCATATTGTACTTTAAGGAAACATTTTAATATGTCAATATGATTCTTTTATTGTGGTAGGGTGATCAAAGAAGGACACCACCCTCGACTACGACACGACAGGTAAAACTCAATGTATCTGTACATAAATATGAGCAATATGGTTTACTATATGTTTTATTATTATGTTTTTTTCGTGAGTCTATTGGTTTCATTTCAGTAATGTTTTATATATTGTTGTCACTGGCTGATCGGGGGAAGTCTCTGGAAGTAGATCAAATAAAGACACCACCCTCAACTACAACACGACAAGTAAAACTCAATGTCTTTGTACATAAATATGAGCAATATGTTTTACTATATGTTTTTTATGTGGGTCTATTGGTTTCATTTCGGTAACATTTTATATATTTTTCTCATAGGGCAACCGAGGGAAGTCTCCGGGAGTATATCAAAGAAGGACACCACCATCGACTATGGAATGACATGTAAAACTCAATGTATTTGTACGTAAATATGATCAATACATTTTACTATTTGTTTAATTATTATGTGCCATTAGAGGAAATTTCAACTCAAAATGGGTCTTTTAGCCCTCATTCAAATTCCATGTCATCATGTGTTAGCCAATGAAATTGATTTAAATTTGAAATACCATATAGGTCTTTAACACTTTTTTAATATAAATTTGGGGATAGGTATCATAAAAAAAAAACTACTTTTTTTCTTCATATTTTCGACATATCTCTTTGTGTTTTTTACTCAAATTTCGATCGGGAGAGCTCGTTGGATGCAGAATTAAATTATGCATCCAACAAGTACCCACTCAACATACTTTTGATGGACCCCGCTACCCCAAAAACAATAAATACCTTAAAAAACGTGATGATGATGTCATCATCACATTTTTAAGGTATTTATTGTTTTTGGGGTAGTGGGGTCCGTCAAAAGTATGCCAAGTGGGTACTAGTTGGATGTGGAATTTAAGTCTGCATCCAACGAGCTCTCCCGATCGAAATTTGAGTAAAAACACAAGGAGATATGTCGAAAATACGAACAAAAAAGTAGTTTTTTTTCTTTTCTTCCTCCAAAATTAATAAATATTATTTTATTATTTTCCTTAGTAGGCCCATTTTGAATTGAAATTTCCTCTAATTTTTGTGTCTAATGGTTTCATTTTAGTAATGTTTTATATATTTTTGTTGTAGGGTGGTCAGGGGAAGTCTTTGATAGTATATCACCAGTCTATAGATCGTGGTGTGGATGGCACAACTATGCAACATGTATACCTCATTGTAAGTGTACAAATTAAATACGAGTAATATGTTTTATTATTATGTTTTCTTCGTGAGTCTATTGGTTTCATCTCGGTAATGTTTTCTATATTTTTGTCGTGAAGGCTCCAGTAATATAGCAATATATAGATCATGATGTGGATGTGATATTTTCTAATGTTGGCATTGCATCTTCTGAGGACCCCGTGGATATGATAAATATGACCTTAAAAAAATACAAGGAGAAAATCCTTCATTTTCTATTCATCCATCCACAAATAGATGAGATTAGAGAAAGGGATGATTGTTTGATCAAGAGATAGTAGGCCTTGAATATAAGCTGCATGATATTTAATTAAAATACAAATTCATTTAGGTTTTTATATTTTGAACTCGTATATGTCATGAACTAAAATATGCTTTGTTTTATAGGACTTTTTGCATCCAAATACTCGTGGCCAAGTTAGTGTTAATACTAGCGATGCTCAAGAGAGTCCTCACATGAGCATCCAACCCCACCTGCATCTTATGTTCCTTTATTTTTAAGCGAATAGTGAGCTACACATAGCATGAAACCCCATAGAATAGATGTGAGTGCACCCTCTAGTGTCCAGTGCACACTAGAACGTGCAAAACATGTTCATGGGGTCGATGCAGAAACTACTACTGTTAGTGCTCAAGCAACATTTCGTGAGCATTTCATGGATCTTCCCTTGTCACTAACATGGGAATACTACAGGCTACATTTTTTGTGAACGATGATCTTGTTCCTATAAATATAGAGAAGGTCCCAAGTATTTAAAAAATGTTTTAATTATTATATATAATCTAATTGAAAGTTACTTATAGTTCATTAATTTTAAACTAATGGCCACATGATCATTTTGCAGAAAATGATGTTTTTATAAACATTTAAATGATATTTCATTGGATATATTTGGTCCCACCACACTCTCAAATTAGAATTTTTAAAGTCTAAATTTAAAAGATGAGCTCATTAATAGCTTAGTTGGGTTGTTCGGCGGTGAGACTTTCAACCGAACCAAGGTCCTCAAGAAAAATGTCCAGTATATTAAGTATGTGAGGGATGAATATGGGGTTCATCTAGAAAATAAATCTAGGTATGAGCACCCTCCAATGTTTCCAAAGAGGGAGTGGAAGGCCCTAGTGGATGATGGAAAGGATAACGCTTTAAGAAAAGAAGGAAAGGCACCACTAGGCACAAGAAGGTAATGCAATACTTTCAAAAATGTAATTATATGTTTATTAGTATTTATTTTTACATCGAATTTGCAACATATAATGTATTTCAAACTTTTCATAGGCTTCCAAACACATCGAAGGCCGCAAAGGCAAGACAAGACAAACACGGGCAGAACAAGCTTGGGCCTAGTGGTTATTCAAAACTAGTCGCACGAATTGTAAGTATCAATAAATCAGATATTGCATCCAAAAATAAATTGCAAATCATTTTGGTTTTGTTACACCATGAAAGCTAAATTCATGATCTTATGCAAAATTGCATGTTGATCAGTTCAAGGAATTCCCCATAGAAGAAGACTTCAAGTTTTCTTCCAGCAAGGATTTGCATCCTGTTGATGCTTGGAAAATACCAGGTACTGACAGTAGGTATTCTCCCCAATAACCATTCCCAATTAGATAGTTTATCGTTTGGAATGGGGAATCCATCTAGTTAGCGGCCCAACTACAATAGAATTAAAGGAATGTTTAAATCTATTTTATCGATTGCATCCTGGTCCACCGTTTATGTGATTTTATTTTTTAGAATGAAATGCAAGTGCCTATACTAAATACAAGTGATAGTGGGTAAGAACATCACTAGAGATGCACAGGTATTCCCTCCGTCTTACCGCTCATGCCCCACAGTCACTCTACGAAAGCAAAGAACGACTAATCTATTCTAAACTAATTCTAACTATCCCCAAGGAGCAATGTTATATTGAAATGAGTAAATATACTCTATTTTTTTCACACATAATATTACAGATAGCCATTATATTCTTCATACATAAATACAACAGAAAAATAACACAAATATAGCTCTGTGAACTTAAAACATTTATTACTCATTTTATTGCACAAGATTCGAAATAAAATAATGAAACCTTCATAAAATTGTAGAAATAATTAAGCAGGTTGGAACGATCTCACATTATGCAGCAAGCCAAAATAGAAGTAGTTCTTATTCAACAATTCACATAACCATCTTGAATCTCATACAGTCCTTCCTCCAACAAAATTTTGGTCCTCTTTATTATAAACAGAAATAGTTCTCCTTACAAAAAGTTTCAGTATGTGTGCTAGAAAAAATCCCTCTCTCTATTCTACTCTACCTTTACTTATACATTTACAAAATGACTTTTGGTTATCCATTCCTTTTGGGCTTCCCTAACTCTTTAATTACAAAACTTTTGTCCTCCAGTGTGCTCACTAGGAAAATGGAATAAAAACACAATGTTACATAAAATTCTCCACTTGTGAATAAAACAAAAACAACCTAGGTGGGCCCAAGCACTCCATTCACGAATTGCTTCCATGCAACTGCATCTTCCACTATGTTCCTAAAATCCACAGGCTCTAGTATTACAACTGACACCTCATGTACAACCAGCTGCGATTTTATCTCTGCTACCTTATGAGGAGTGACTCTAAGTTGGTCCTCTAGAAAGCAATTGTTGACTGTAGCCCAAGCCAACAAACTCTTTACTATTTTCTCATTCAGGCCTTTAAATTGTTGTATGTTGAGTTCATCTTCCCGCAACTTGTCATGTAGGTATTTTAGGTGTTCTTCTTGTCGTGGAAATTCCTGAAGTATCCTAGCTGTATAGGTGTGGCATCTGTTATGCATGGTGAGCACCCTTTTATAAAATTCCATGAATTTATCCATTGTTTTCCCAACTGCAGCTTTCAGTCTTACAGCAACCTTGCTATTGTAATCCATGAGCTCATGCTCATTATGAAAATTTTCTATACTCTTCTGAGGCGCATTTTTTTGGAAGTTCTTCCTTAGTCTCCAACCAAGTCAATTGACCCTGGATGACTTCTGTAATTCCTTCAGTTCTTGTTATGAAGTCAATCGATGTCACCAAGATATCTTGTAATATGGTCTCGGCTTGCTTAATCTTGTAGAATTCCTCTGTAAGTTTTAACTATACTTGATAAATTTTCGTCCTGAGCAAGAGGGCATGTTCTTGGAGTGGCGTGACATCCATTTTCCGCTCATTTGATGCTTTCAACATATTCTCCAAAGAACTATTTTGTGTCTCCAGTTCTGCAACAGGGGTTCTTAACTCCTCTGCTTGAATATCAGCTGTGGCCCTTCATGTTTCCATCTCTGAAAATTTTCCTTCTAAGTCTTTCATTTCTCCACTGATAATGGTATTTGACAATACCAAGCCATCCCTTTCTGATTCTAGTATCTGACAGTCCTCCTGGAGCCTCTCTAAATCCGAAAGGGTGGCATCATACTTCCTCTTTGTTTCTCAGCCTACTCCTTGCTCTTTCCTCAAGGTCTCTTTCATTTCTACCATTTTGTCTTTGTATTGGTCAACTGCTCCTTTCAGCTTGCTAACATTATAAGCATTCGCCTGTGCAGTTGCAACACCAATTGAGGCCACCTACTTTGGATCTTCATCTACATTTTCTACAACAATTTTCTAAGTAACTGTGGTGATCTCAGGATGGGTACCCATTTTCAATGTCTTCTTGGATCTCCATACAATTGTTTTCCGCTTGGGGTCAAAGAATACATCATCCAAACATGCAACCTTATGCTGCTTCGATGGAGTCAAAGTTACTAACCTAACTCAACCATAGGGAGGTGACCTCCTGTCAATAAATCTCCTGATGTGGAAGGGAAAATTTCTGGATTATCTTGAGCAACATTTTCTCTTGATCTTCCCTATCTTTATCTTCTTTCTCCTTTTACCTCAACTCCTCAACTATCCTATCTGCTTCTTCTTTTTCTCGCACAACTAACTCTTTGTGTTCTTTCTTCCTCTTCCTTCTTTCTAGCAGCTTCTTATTCTTCCTTTTCTATCTGTGCCTCTTCGGCCAACAACTTTCATGCACCTTCTACTAATGTTTGTGTTGTTTCTTCCTTTTCCATATGTGCAACTTCTTCCTCTTGTCTTTTCTGTTTGGAGGTACTGTTGCCGCTTCCTTTGCCTCTGATGAATGTGATTTTCTTCTTGAGACACTTGTTTAGAGAAGTCATATTACAAGCATTCCATTGTACTTATTCTTCTTTGTCGAAATGATCAGAGTACTCAAAGTTTATTTTTACAAGTGCACGGTGTGCAACCACCTTACCGTGAGCATCATTTATGTGAAAAATATTTTCACCAAAATGGAATATTTCTAGATCTTTCAAAAAGTGTGTTGCGCTTTTAACCTTAGAAAACTTATAAATATTGACATATAATGGCATCGGCGGGAAAATAACCTTCTTCATATCAAACAAATAACTCCCAAAACCATCTAAGAATAGTTGTCTTACTGCTTCTTTATGTACCACATAATCAATGGCATACTTGCGAAGCAGTGAAGGGGCTTTGGTTCCCCCATACATCCTCAAGTAGGTGCCCTCTTCAGAAAAGAAATAATCTCCATATTCCATTATAATGTCCCGAGCACCCTCAGATAGGAATTTACATTCTTTAAGGAAAATTAACCGGTAAAGGGGCATTAACAACTTCTCACAAATGAGCTTGTAAAAGTTGTGATATTTGTGAGGCCACAAAATCTGGTATGCTTCATAGATCGGTGCTTTTCCTTCCTTCCAATTGCAGTTTCACTTCTCAAAAGGATGTAAGTAGAGTATACAGTCAATAAAAAAGGATCCCATATAAAACTCAAACTTCCGCCCGAGAAATCCTTCCTGAGCTGTAGTTATACAGGAGGACAAACTGTTAGCTATGATATCTTCCCAATTGAACACAGTCCCCTCCATGGTTACATGGTACATTAGTGGTATCCACCCAATATTGTAAAATCCTCCATCATCTCTACTGAAGATCCTGTTAAGCATTAGGGCTACTAGCCTGTATGGGGTGCATAGGATGACAGTCTCATATTTCCCAGATGCCGTTTGTCGGAAGGACTTTCCCTCCATCGCCATCATCTTCTCACATCCAATGTAATCAATAGTCAGACTATTTAGCCAGTCATTGGTAATGCTGACTTCTAAAACTGGAAGATTGTAAGCTTTAGCTATGAATGCAGGGGTAAAAGAGGCAAATCCTTTATTTTCAACATTATACATAATCATCCCTTTTGCATTAGCCTTAGAAAAAACCCATCCAATCACCTCAGAGCAAGGAAACAACTTAGGCCGTGTGGATACTTTTGTAATTCCTGATATTAATATATTTCCAAACAAGGGTAAATATTCCAATCCTGCATTTAGAATTTTCTGATCCTGGAGCATATGATAAATCTGCCCCCACTTGAATTCAGGCTCAGCCCTAGTGAAAGATTTAGTGTCCTCATATACTATTTCTACTCGAGGCGTGATTTCTACATCTGATTCTTCGTCTGCAACTTTGGATTTCTTCTTGCCTTTCTTAGGCATGGTATCGGGTACAGACTGAGCATGTAGCAAACACAACAAAACATGTCTTATCATCCCTACTGTTAGAAACCACATGCATTCAATGTATATAAGAAAACTGAATAACAACTATAGGATCTATACTTTATTGACAAATCATTTCTTCATAGAGGAAGCTTAACCAGTATATTATTTACCATATCATCTTTAACCATCGATACGACTTGCACCATAAACCCTTGCAGACCACAAAAACCTAAGGTGAGGTTGAGGCACAGGACGACAGAAACCTATTTCACTTGTGGCTCTGACTGAGATAATCATATGTCATTCTAAAATAATCAACCAAATATCAACCGAAGCATTTTTCACAACCAACGACTGATTCTCTATGAGAGCTACAACCTGCGAACAAAGACCAGGAAGCAGAAAGTGGTGATCCCAGTCCGCCCGCCACTAGGGCCAACCTCTTCCACCTGAAAACCTAGGCCATGAAACCAAACTAAATACAGGGATTTTGAAGCCTTCTGGCTTGGAAAACCTCTTTCTTCGTAGACTAGTATGAACCAGTCAAGGTAGATTCGGTGGAAAACTCGGGTCGTCTTGGCCTCGCTATTACACAATGAAGGCTATGAGCAAGACAGGTCTGAATGACTAAGTAGTCAAGTTTGTATGAGGCAGAAAAGGCAGGGATCAGGTAGAAAAACTATGTTCAAGGAAAAAATAGGTCAACAAATCAACATGGCTGGTCCGATTAGAAGAAAACCAAATGTGGGGAAGAAAATATTTTAAAACGACTACCTCTAGTCCTGAAACCTCGAATGCACTACCTATTAAGCCAGGCCACAAAATCACCATCCTACCAATCAAAAGAAACGAGTTTGATCCTACCTAGCAGGAGAAGCTAGACGACAGCTGAAAATGCAATGCCAAAAGCTTCGTAGGCTCGATATGGCAGCCTAGGTAGACACACGCTCAGAACGAGAGGTAGCACCCATAGTCCTCAACAACCGTAATGGACGCTCAAAATGGGTAAGCTCCATAGGCTTCAACAAATCTCGACACTTGCAAACAAAACATGAAAACGACAATGAAACCAAATGGCTATGTATAATAAATCACAGGAACAGACACTTAATGCGGTCAGTGAAGTCTTTACGATGCACGAGCGTGAAGGAACGTCGTTTGGTGCCTATATGAAAATCATTGAAAAAAATCACGTAGGTGCACGAACTGAAAAGATATTCGACAGCGGTGACTTGAAGACCATACTCCTTCCACATGTATCGGCGTTCTTTACAAAAAATCATCCGCTAAGGCCTTCACTCGACCTTCCCAATGCTGCGGTGCAAGACATTATTGACAACAAAATTCTTAAATGAGCCGCTAACATCGGTTCTGAAAAGGAATGATAGTTGTCGTTGTTGGCTCTCCCCAAATAAAACAAATCAACAAAGGACATTGACTATAAAGGAAAGACCTTTTCCACCAGTTGCGACTGGAACGCAAACATTTTTCCGACAAAGGTTGAAAAAAACACCGCAGCAAAAAATCGCACAGTCGGTTGGCAGGCTATCAAATAAAAAATCAAAAGGTAGCCACTATGTCGATGGTAAAACAAAATTATTCCCGAAGCATCGAATCAATCAAACTCATAAAAAACACGAAAAAGTGTCGAAGTGAAAATCCAAAACCACTCCACTATGTCGACGGAAATACAAATATTTTTCCAATACAGCGAACCAAAGATCATTGTTAAATCGACTTGAAAACATCGGAAGTAAAAGCATACAAATCTCCACTGTGTCGGCTGAAAGACAAAATTTCTTCTAATATGTCGGATCAAAAGGGATTTCATACTTGGTGCGAAAAACCAAAATTCCTTAAAAAATAAAACCAATTTATGAACAACAATTTTCAAAGGGCAGAAAAAGTCTAAGCTAAACCCACAACTAAGAAATTAATTGGGGGGCCCAAAACATGGAAATTTTTTGGGGTAGTGGTTGCAGAAGCAACAATTGATGACTAGATGGTGAACATAGATCTCTGGAAAAAACTATCTTTTGAAACCCAAAACTACTTTATGGCATCTTGTTAAGCCAACTCATCCCAATTCTTTTCAAGGTTTATTTAAAAATTCATAACTTTCTAGGAATGCAAAATTCAGAACTTATCATTGATTGTAGTCCAATAGGGTAAGGTAACCAGGGTTTCAAAGTCTTGATAACTCTTCTGAGGCCAAAATATGAGATTCATTTACCTCTGCATTTGGTTGCTTTCGGCTGAGACACCACAGGATCATAACAGAGTGTGGACAGGCATATTCGTTTGTTCCTCATTCCCATTCCTTTTGCATTCTTTTGGTGCTTTCAGGCTTTTGTCTTTTGAGTCTTCTCAGATTGATTCTTTTGCTTTTGAGATTTTATTTAGGTTCTTCCATCCATGGTGTCCTTTTGTGTGAGTGATAATTTGTTTCAGCTCATGGACGGAGAAGAACCTTTGAGCAATCCAATCATTTAATGATTATGCTTCAATATATCCTTTTGATAGATTTTGTTTTTTAGAGTATGATTCTTTATATTTAAGTATTTTGGATTTTATCTGTGGCATGCGATCATTTTGAATACCATACACCTGTCTGCCCTGCTTCCTTTCTGTGGGTCCTTTGCTGCAAGCTTCCTAAGACAGATATCAATGTAAAGTGGATGGAGCCCCAAAATAGTATTCTAGAATTTTCCTACCTCAGTTATTTAACAGGGTTTAAAATAGGACTTCAACATGTTCTTAAAATACCCCCCTTTCAATAGTCTATCAAATTAAAGAATATTGTCATTATAAAGTTTGACATAGATAAGTGTGAATGAGCAGTTCTTTGGTTTAAAATATTGGCAGTTTGTCCAAATTCCAATGTCCCCCAGCACCAAAAGATGAGCTAGCTTATTTGAAATAAAGCTAAAATAAAGCAAAGAAAAACTGAAATAAATCAAAAGCAAAGAAAATCAAATCAGCAAAAATAAAGCAAACATAACTAAAAGAAGTCGAAGCAAACGCAAAAATATTTATTTATGTACAGAAAGGTTCCTAAGTCATCAAGTAAAGTAAGGTTTGAGAATCAAACGATTGACATGTAGATTCTCTTCCCACCCTTGTAAATCCTGTAACTTATATGTTGAGGGGCCTAACTTTTCGGCAATCTGAAATGGGCCAATCCATAGATATTGAAACTTAGTATGATTTCCCTTTCCGTCATGTGGGTGATCCCACTTTAGAACCAAATATCCCACTTCAAATCTTCCCTTCCCAGAATTATGTTTGTCAAACCATCTATTAACAATCTCTTGATCACGCATAAACCTCTCTTTAGACTTGAGCCTGGACTCTTCTAGTTTCAACAAGGTATTAATTCGAGCTTGTACAACCTCACTACCAAACCCTGGAGATGCTTGGGCTAACTAAGAAGATGTCAACAAAATGTTCAGACGTAAAATAACTTCTTTTCCATAAACTAAGTGTTGCAGCTGGAACCTGTTTCCCAAATTTCTAAAAAAAATTGGACCCTCCTTTTTAATTTTATCTTGCCTGGGATTGTTTGGATTCCTGAACTATGTTTTTTCCCTCTGCTACAATTTTGGATTTTTTGAGGTTGAATTGAGGTCAACTGTTTTCCTTCATTTCGGAAGTTGAATGATCTAAAACTGCCTTTTATCTAGCTAATGTTTTTTACTGTGGAACTTAAATTTTTGATGATTTCCTTTATCGCTATCAGAAGACGGTAGAACAATGGATTGGGGCATTAGTTCTCTATAAGTCCGCCATTTCAGAAGGTAAACAATGAATGTCCCAATGGATAGTCCTATTTTTTTCTGATGCGCTTTATCACCTTTGTTTTATTTTTTACTATCGGCGATTTAGTTTTATCACGGTCAGGGAAGTAGTTCTCTACGTAGCCGCCATTTCAGAGGGTAGATAGCAAATGTCTCGACGGATAGTTCTTATCCTTGTCGATTCCGTGGTTTTATTGCTTAAACCTTTTGCTTTTCATTGTTTTGTTTTCTTTCACTATCGGAACGGTGTTTGACTATTGATCAGAGGGCTAGTCCTTTGTGTTGCCGACACGCCGACAGCATTGATTTTTTTGTCACCGATACATAGTCCTCAAAGCCTCCGATCGCCGACGGTTTTGTGATCCGCGGGGTTCGCAGTCATTTTGTTATCCACCGTTGTGGTGGTCGATCACACTATCTTTCCGACCTTTAGAACTTAGTAGTTCCGATCGCCGATAATTTTTTTGGTTATCGCGGAACCCGTTTTCTGTCTACTTTCCGTCGTTGCGGCTGCATAGTGATCTATAGGACCGATGTTTAGAGGTCTTGCTTGCCGACAGATGTGGAATCCACCAACGCATACACCTTAGAGCTTCCTATCGTCGATGTTTTATTTGATCGCGGAAGACGTAGTCAGTATGTCTTCTGTCGTTACGGCTGCTCAATAAACTAACCGTCCGACATATAGTTGTTCAGTTCATCGATGAAGAGTTTTTTCTCCTAATGCTTTGTAGTTTTCTCGTCGGTGAAGGTTTTTTCCCGCCGTTATATTTTACCATGGGTTATATATAGTGGTGGTATTATTTTATTCTTATCCTTGAGGGAAAAATCATGTCTGCTCCATCCTTTTCGAATTGAGATGTACCACCATGCCCAGCTATCCGATTTCCATTCGATTGGCTTGCTATCGTGGAGGTTCTTAGGTCGTCCTGCCAACTGCACCGCAATTTTCCAAGTAGGCCAACCCGGTCCCTTTCTTCTTCTTTTTTATTGGTTATTTGAGAACCCACAGTCTACCCTGGTTAGGTTTTCCTGCAGTTTGGGACGATTGTCCATTAGAAAGATTTTTTAACCTCGTGGTAGGATGTTTGACCTTTTCTTGACAGTAGGGGTTCTGTGAGCCTGAGTTTTTGAGCCATTATGGTTTTTTCATACTTGTCTGAAGGATTAGGTAGTTGGTGCAGACAAGCATTACGTTGTCTACACCAAATTTTTTGGGGTTGCTTATGGCCATCCGGGGGGGGAGGAGTTTTCAGTTTTCATTTCATCGTATGCGTTTATCCTATTTTTATGGAACGCCGAAAATTTTTTATTTTTATTTTTGGACAAGTTGGGGATTTCCACGTTTTCAATCACTGGATAGGGCCTCGCATTCGATGATTAGAATTATTGATTGGTTGGTTCATGTTATGCAAGGATTTAGAATGCAGTTCGGTTTAAATGATGCATTGTCTATCAAGGTTATGTTTTAGTTGCAGACAGACTTAGAGGATTCTTAGACCCAGCTTGCAGAAGTTCCTTTTGGCCCGTCATT
Organism: Pseudotsuga menziesii; assembly: GCA_001517045.1. Lineage (NCBI taxonomy): Eukaryota > Viridiplantae > Streptophyta > Pinopsida > Pinales > Pinaceae > Pseudotsuga > Pseudotsuga menziesii. Next base: position 930,935 of record LPNX011234437.1, read on the forward strand.
TTCTTTTATGCATTAATAGTTTATTTGTGAAAATGCATATGGAAGAGGTAAAAAGTTTGATACAGTTTCTCTTCATTATTAAAACACTAAATAAAAGCTCCAATGTTCTAAGAACATGCTTGGTTTATGATAGGGTAACTATTGCAAAGGAGATATGTCTAAAAGACAAAAGAAGAAGGCTCTTATTGCAGAGGCAAAACCAAAGGTGGAAATCATCACCAAGGTGGAATATATATATGAAGATACCAAGGCTACCACTGGAGTTGAACCTGACTATAAATGGGGTGAGATATACAGGATGATTGCAAATCAGAATGGTTCGAAGAGCTGACTATATATGCAAACATCGAGAAATCAGCTCTTATGAAGGTAGCCACAAGACCAGAATTGTTTCCATGCTCAGAAGTGATTAAATCGATTCTGCCTAGGGCAGATGTAACTACGATGATCCTATAAAATACTGCCAAACAAGGATATGCTGCATACAACCCTGCTTATGTCTCAATGGCATACCACTTGCCTCCTGCTCAAATTTACTTAATTGAAAGCTGGTTGAAGGAGACAAATTTGGACCTTGTTGAAACTGTCAAAAGAATGATGATACTAGGGAAGAAATTTCGAACCAAGCCCTTAGGAGAATATGATACAGCCACTCTCCAGACTCCTTACATATTTATAGCATTGATGTTGAACAAGATTTTTTGGAGAGCTCATGGGAGGAGCTTCAAATTAATTAGAATGTATGCCAATTATTTTCTATGTGGCCACCCAAGGAACCGTATTTAATTGGGAAAACATAGTGTCCAATAGCCTCTCAGCATGCATATCTTCAGCTTTGGGAGGGGTATCACAGAAGAAGTAAGAGTTCTACATGAGCTCTAGCTTAGTTGATTGTATATTATGTATCCAATCCTTTCCAGCCTTGAGGTGTAATTGGTATAGGGACAGGACCCCTGTATACATTGCATACAAATTATTTTTGGTACACAAATACTATAGCCACTACAAAGAGATATGTGAAAACTTCATCATGCCTTTGTACACCTTGGTTTTCCTAACTGAATGCCACTGCATGTCAGAAGAAGCGTTCAAGGTTATTGAAGAATATGGAAATTATTATCTGATTGACGAGGGGATGTATATCAAAATGTATGGTGGCTCTAGAGAACCTTCTCTACTCCCCAAATATGCCACTGATTATGTGTTACATAAAGAAGCAGTCAGGTAGGTATACATTGATGGTGTTGGAAGCTTCATGTTTGAACATAAGAAGGCAGCATATCCTGCCATACCTTTCTAGCTGGGGAGTTATAAATTTTCAAAGGTGAAACTGACTGCAGAATTCATGCAGGAGCTAGAACACTTCCATTTTGGTGAGATGAACTTCCACAGGAATGACTCCCAAAATAAAGTTGCAGAGCATTGCAAGGAGGCAAATGTTCATTTTGAATACACAAATTTCTAGGACAAGGATGAAGAAATCTTCAGAAATGCAAGGAATATGACTACATTAAAGAAGAGATTTAAAAAAAAAATCACCATTGTAGGCAGAAAGGGAAAAATCTCACAGAAGATAGTTGAAGAAGCAGAGGCCAGAAAAAGAGAAGAAGATGCTAGAAGGCTAGCACAAGAGGCAGAAAGCTGGCTAAAGCATGAAGAATAAGAAAGAAAGAGAGCTGCAGAGGAAGCATCAAAGAAAGAATAAGAGGAGAGAAAAAGAGTTGTAGAAGCAGAGATCAAGAATAAACTGAAGGTCTGAGATTGATAGGATCTAAGAAAGACCAGCAAACTACTGACCCAATAGATACATAGGATGAACATGATCATACAAATCAGGGGCAGAGGCAAGATAATCCTAATTCTGAGGAGCCTGCTGCAACTTCTGGCAGCACTCAAGAACAAGTTGTTTTTTCTGGAATGAATTTGATACCTTTCATACAGAAAGAAGGCGAAGAGATACCTGATTTCAGCACCATTTTCTATGACAAGGAAAATAAAAGGATTGTCAAAAGAACCAAAAAGAAGGTTGAAATAGGAGGATAATCAGGAAAGATGATACCTGAGAAAACCATGGTGTACGGAACAGATCCAGATTCACGACTGACAGCTAGAGCTGGGGTGGCATTAACCCAGGCCACTGAAGACAATGTAGATAGGATTATGATAGACCTTGAGCAATCAAAGAAGAATGCAGCACAATTAAAGGAAACTTTGAAGAAAGAGAGGGATGAAGGTCACAAGTTAAAGAGGAAATTTGAGGATATGAAAAATGAAGTAAAGACTTCGAAGATAGAACTCCTGACTCTATAGGAAAACAAGATGACCTTAGAAGTATTAGTAGAGAAAAAAGAAAAGGATGCTCAGAATAGCCTAGCAGAACTACAGAGGCTATAGCTAGAGCATCAAATGGTGAAGACTTAGAAAAATGACCTTCAGGTGTCCTACGAAACTCTAGGTGCAGAGAAGATCCAGTTGCAAAATAGGGTCATTGAGTTAGAATCAGAGAAGGTTGCCACTGAAGAGAAAGAGAAACAATATCAACTGCAGGTAGCAGTTTTGGAGGGACAGAATGCTTCATTGACAACATCACTGAAATATGCTATGGAACGGAAGACAAATGTTCATCCTCTGAAGGAGCATCTTCTAACTCAGAGAAGAAAGATTCACCATCTGCAAATGCGCATTGAGGAAGAAAGGTGTAATATTGTACAAATAGATAGCATATTAGAAGAAATATTGGACACCACTTCATAGTTTGTAGATAGATCCCAAGATATTTTGGAGGTTTTGACAGGAAGGATAGTATGGATAGAAGCAAATGAGGAAACCCCTATGGAGCTATCAGCTAAAGATCGACATAGTTTGAAGCAGGATTATGACATGTTGGAGTTTGCAATAAATACTGCAGAAGAATTCAAGAAGACAGTAAAGAAAACGAAAGGGTTATGTGATGAATACTATAGAATAATGTTGGTCACATACAATAGATTCCAGGTTGCTGCAAATAAAATACTGGATGCAATACCAGAACATGAGTTGTTCATAGAACATCTGCAGAATAGGTATCAGGAAGATGAGTAGGAGATCCAACAAGTCAAGGATCTCGATGAACAGATTCTGAAGAATGTAGTGGCTCATGCAGTAGTAAGTATTCACTTACTAGAATACCAGCTGCGCCTGAGTCCAACGAGAATAGAAGTGGTTAAAAATCAGGCTGCCAAGTATGAGATAAACATCCGCTTCCTTGAACCCTCCGATTTTGAAAGCATAGCAGTAGAGGCCCAGGCGTGGAAAAATCTCATTAATGACCAAGCGGGACCCTCTTAATAAAAGTGTTCTATTAAATTTTGTTTTAAAATGTAATATATTGTAAAATCATGAGCACTCGCTACGAGACAAAATCTGGGATTGAAACGTTGGGGAAGCCCAAAAGTCATTTGGGGGCAACCCAAAAGTTTTGCTTTTTGTATAAGTATAGGAGAGTTAGATGTAGAAAAGGACTATTCCCAGATATATTTGCGAGAGTATGTTGTAAGAAGAACTATTTCCTTTTGCAATAAATAATTACAAGTTTCCTGTTGGAGAAAGCTTGGTGGAATGTTTCAAATGTTGTGCTATGCATCTGTTGAATGTGAACTATTTCGTTTTCAGCTTATGTCCATTAACTGTGAGATTGTTCTAACTCTTTGAACCTATGTTCATGTTATGAATGCACTCTAGTTTATTCTATGAAATTTCCATTGTGAGTAATGAAGGCTTTTCATAAACAATAAGATATCTTGTTGTTCATTCTTCTATTAATGTTCATGTGTTCTGAAATAAGTAACAGCTATCTGTTTTTTTTCTTCATGCATGCACAGAAATACATTACTCATTGATAACTGATAATTTTTCTCCCTAGGGATAGGTTAGTTAGTTAAATTTAGTTTTCTTGCTGTGTGTGATTTAGAAGCAAGAGAGTTAATATGAGAGGTAAGAACCTGCACATCACATTGTGACCGCTCCTCGTTATCTCTATCAATCTGCATTTTTAGATAGGCACTTGCACATCATACTTAAACACAAAAAACTAAAATATATACGGTGGACCGAGCTGTAACCGGTAAAACCTTTAATTTGTTACTTGACCTACGGTAGCCGGACCGTAAACCGGACGGATTCCCCACACCAAATAATAACGGGCTAGTTGGGAACGTTTATTGGGGAGAATCCCTAATTGTTGTTACCTGCGATTTTCTAGGCCTCAACACTAAGGTATAAGGTGACATGCCTAAGGAATTCTTGGGTGTGACCCGATAAACCCATAGTGCATTTGGAAGAGCTACATGCCATCTTCTCTAGTTTTCTATGACAATTTTCTTTAAAATTCTAATGAGATTTTTATTAGTCGATTCAACTAATTTGTTACCTTGTGGATAATAGTTATAAGAATAATGCAATTTCATTCCTTTCTCATTAGCAAATTCAATAATTTTAATCGATGAAAAGTAAGATGCATTGTCAAAAACCAAGGAAATTGGAACCCCAAACCTGGTCATAATATGGTCTTGTAAGAAGTCTATGACTGCATCTTCGATCACTTTTCGTAATGGGATCACTTCCACCCATATGGTGAAATAATCAATGGCTGTGAGAATATATTTGTGTTGTAATGAAGAGTTTGGATTGATTTCTCCAATGATATCAATTCCCCTTTGCTTGAATGGATTAGAAACAATGACTGGTTTCAATGGTCCAACTGCCCTTGCTTGTCTCCCACCGCTTCTCTGGCATGTGTCACATTTTCTTACATAAGCATGTGCATCTTTAAACAAGTTTGGCCAGTAGTATCCAGCTCTTAGGATCGTGTGTGCAGTGGTATCTCCTAAAAAATGTCCTATAGCAGGACCGTCATGCAACTCCTTAACAACTTTAGATGCATATTCCTTTTCAAAGCATCTAAAAAATACTACATCATAGTTCTTCCTGAAAATAACTCCATTAATTATCCGATAAGATGCTGACTTCAATCTTAGTGCTCTTCTTTGTTTAGAATTCCAGTGTTCAGGTAAATACCCCTGTTGGAGATAGTGTATCAGATCTTTGTACCAAGACTCTGGGGCTATAAATATAGGACATATGTCAATCATATGCAACTCAGCTTCATTTTCCTAGCCCTCATCTTCATTATTTTGACTTTCAGCCATTAACTTACAAATCCCTTGTCCTTTTATGATGGTGGTTGGTTTAAATTCTAAATCATATTCTTGCAAAGTTGTTACCCAATTTCCTCTTCTTTCTCCCAATTCTTTTTGCACAAAAAGGGTTCTAAACACCGTGTGAGGAACAATTACTTTGGTTCTATTCTTCATAATGTAAGGCTTGACTTTTTTTACGGCTATAAATACTGCATACGCATGTTTATCAATAGTAGGGTAATTCAATTCAGCACCTTGTAGACTAGTGCTCATGAATGATATGGGGTACTCATCTCCCCTTTCCTCCTTCTGTGTAAGCATCGCTGCGAGTGAATTATCAGAAGCAAATGTGTATAAGATAAAATCTTTCTCAAAATTAGGACTTTGGGGTGAAGGTGCATGAGCTATTGTGGTCTTAATATTGTTGAATGCACCCTTTTCTATGTCAGTCCATTTAAACTGACCACTTTTCTTGACCATATATTGCAAAGGCTTGACTATTTACGCAAAATCAAGAACAAACCTTCACACAAATTTATATTCCCCACGAAATATTGCTTTCCTTTCTTATTGTGGGGTAAGGGAATCTGTGTTATAGCTTCTATCCTTTATGGGTCTATGGAGATCCCCCTTTTAGAAATGATGTGACCCAATAGATTTCCTTCTAACACTGCGAAAACACATTTCTTAGGATTCAAAGAGATGCCATATTTTCGACAGCGATCAAAAATTTGTTTTAGATGGAACATATGATCTTCTAATTTTTTGGAGAAAACTGTTACATCATCCATATAGACTACCACACTATGACCAATCAAATTGCGGAAATATATATCCATTTCCCTTTGGAAATTTGCTTCAGCATTAATGAGACCAAAAGGAATTCTTCTGTAAGCAAAATTCCCCCACTTTGTTCTAAAGGTGGTCTTCATCCTATCTTGCTCTGCTGCCAATACTTGGTTGTAGCCTGAAAACCCATCTAATAAGGAGAACGATTTGGACCATGAAACCATATCTAATATTTGCTCCATTGGCAGGACTGGATAATTATCCTTGTCTGAGGCGCAATTCAAATTTCTAAAATCTACACATAGTCTTATTTCACCAGATTTTTTCCTTACCGGTACCAAATTTGCCACCCACTCTGAGTGTCTAACTCTAAAAATAATATTCACATCAAGTAACTTTTTTACTTCACTTTGAATCAGGGGTTCGAGCTTGGGATACATATTCCTTAGTGGTTGTTGAAATGGTTTCACACCCACTTTAATAGGAATAACATGTTGGATGATGCGAGTATCATAAGTCTTCAAATCTTCATAAGTCCAAGCAAATACATCTTTATATTGCTGAAATAAACTGATGAATTTTCTTCTCTCTCCCGGTGATAAACATTTCCCTAAGTTCACATACTTGGGTTAAGCTTCTGTCCCAATATTAACCAGCTCATATTGCATAGATGAACTGTGTGTTTTGATATTGGCTGGCTTCCTGAATTTGTTATTCAAATCAAACATTCCCTCCAATGTTCTAACCCCTTTAGGTATGAAGTTCCCACTTTGGAGATTGGCTTGATGTTCTTCAACATCAATCACGGAGTCTTTGAAATTCTCATCATTTGTTAAAAACTCCAAGATTTGTGGATCGTCATCGAATACCCTCAAATTGGTGATATTGTCTGGTACAGCTGGCCTACAAATCAATTTGATTGAGCATCTATAATTAGTAGGCACTAATCTTGCAGCAGAAGTAGCTAACAAATCAGCTGCTGCATTTTTCAATCTGAGAACCGAAATGATATTGAATGCATTAAAATTTGTTTTAAGTTCCCAAACTTCATTTTGGTATCCCTTTAAATGCAGTGACAAACAATGAAGTATATTTCGAACTTGTTTGACAATTATTTCAGAATCACCAAAAGCCTTTAGATTTCTTACTTTGAATTCAATAGCCTTCTTTAAGCCCTATATTAAAGCTTCATATTCTGTTGTGTTATTAGTACATTCAAACTCTAATATACAAGAAATAAAATGTTTATTTTTTTCTGGATCAATCAGGATACAATGAGATCCTGATCCTTCCTGAGTTTTAGGACCATCAAAATATAACAACCAAAATCTATCTTCTGACTCTACATAACTAGTGTTACTTTCTAAATCAAAAACTAAATTAACTATGTTACAATCAATATTGTCATCTCATGAAAACTAAAGTAGCTCAAACTGTGTCTCTGATTCATCACTGGCTTCTTCTGCTTGATAGTTTCCAAGTTCAAGCTCTATGAAATAGTTACCCAAAACTGAATGTGAGAAATTTACAAGCTCGTTTTTCCCTTCCAGTTGTGTCACATTATGCTTCATGTGTGGTTCCCTCATCACTTTGATCTGGTTCTGACAGTTCTTGTAGGGAAACCACAAGTGTGACCAGTCATCTGCAAAGTACCCTTCTAGTTTCGCAGACCAGACCCTGCTTAAAATCAAACCATATGCTTCTGGTATGTCCACCATGATGACGTCTATAAACTGGCAGAGCCTTTCATCCGCAGATAACCGTATCAGCACATTCTTCATTTCCCCTACCACCTTGATTGTTGTTCTATCCAAAAGGATTATTTTACATGAAGAAGGTGTGGGTTGACCGTTTATATTTCTACAGACTGAAAGAGGCATAACATTAGAGGATGCTCCAGAATCTGCTAAACAATTGTGTACATTCTGGTTGAAAATTTCAAAAGAAAGTAGAAATGGTAATGTTTGGGATTTAGATTTTCCCCCAATTCTAGCTTCAATGATCTCTTCTTCTGATTAAACATCATCTTGGGATTTACTGGTTTGTGAATCAAAGTCTTCCAAGAGCTTCTTTCTTTGTTGTGGTAAGTTACACATTTCAAATAAAGAAATATTTGCCTTTGTTTTCTTGATATCTTCTATTATGTTATATCCCATATCACCTTATGCTGAAATTCTCTTGTTACTCTTCACTTTACTTTCCACAACCTTCACAGGCTTACTGACCACAAGAGCTTTCTGCCTTGTTATGACTAAATCGGGTATAGGTGGGGTTTGCGTATTGCTGCTTATTTTTTTCATACTTTCTTGAATCTTCCTAATCTTGGGCAATAATAAAATTTCATCCATTATTGGTCCCTTGCTTCTTGTTGTGACATTAACTGCTGAAAGTTGAATTTCCTTAGTAGGATCTTCTTCTTCTAACCCCAACATAGGTGCACAGTCCCACAATACCATTGTTGTTTCAGGTGGTTCCTCTAGTTAATTTTCCCTTTCTTCTTTTACTTTGGGCTCATTTATTTGAGCATCTGAAATTTGGTTCATCGCCAGAGTCATAGAATTTATCCATCGTGGACAAATTTTCTCAGAATGTGGTTCTTGATGAAAAGTGCAAAAAATGTCCATTCCAACTTCAGTGAAATTCAAAATAGAAGAACTATGCGTAGGTGGTTGGGAAGGACCACTTTCATCTCTTTTCTTGAAGAATGGTTTGAATTTTTTTCTGGATGAACTTGCCTCTTTATCATTTTCCAAATCAAAAATCTTGTTTGATAGCTTTTGCACCATTTTAACGACTTTTTCTAATTCACTTGAACGTTCCTCTTTAGGTCTAGTCAGCAGCAAAACTTTCTTACTGCTAAAAGTCCTTGTATTTGATTCTGTAGTATGTTTGTTTATACTTTCAAGTTCAGCCTCTACTTTCTTGGCTTCTTCATAAGTTTCTACCAAAGAATATTTTACTGACCTCTTATCAAAGATCGCTATGTCAGGGAAAGTGTTGAAGTATAATATTCTGTTAAATTTTCTTCAGCAGGTTTTATGGAAGCACTGAAATTATTTAAATGGGAAATAAACCTCTAACTAAAATCTTGCACTTTCTCTTTCTTGTCCATCCTTAGAGAAAGCAATTATTTCATGAGAGTGACAATGGTTCTTTGGCTACCAAACTTGCCTTTGAACAATCCTTCAAAAGTATCCCAATTTGTTATAGAATTTGTTGGTAAACCAAAATACCATGCTGATGCTTTAGCTTTGAAAGTGTGTGGAAACAGTCTACACAGTACATACTCATGCTCTACCGCTGAAATCTCTAGAGCCAAGAAAAAACTCTACAAGTGATCATCCACAAAAATTCCTTCTCTCGGATCAAACTTAGGCAATGATTTATCAGCATTCTAAGGCAAAGCATGCAATGGAGGAGCCATGTTGAATGGAGTTCTGGCTCTCTAAGCTTGTGGTGGATTATGATGATTAGCATTCGAGGGTACATTTCTAGCCACGGTTCCACAAGGAGATTGCGGTGGAGAGTTAAAAGGTGACTGAAAAGGTGAAGAAAATGAGGAATCTAGTCCCAACTGATCAAGTGGTTGAACAAGCTCTTGTAAGGACAAATTCACAAATTCTTCCAAATTTCCCACTAAAATCGAATCTTCCGTGTAAGTGGGTTCCCTTCTGGGAGCTCGCCTTCTCGGTAATTCAGGGATTGTCTACAATCCTCCAAGCTTCTTCAAATAAGACCTCATGTGTCTCTTGAAGTGATCAACTACCTCCAAAGGAACATGGTAAAGGTGTTATGCAGTTTCTACTTCTGGGTTTACTCGTTCTTCGAGAATGACATCTTCAGAAAAGAAAAAAAACTAGTTTTAGAGTTATTACCAGTGGAATAGTTTCGAGTAAACATATTTACTCTACCAACCATGCACTAGAGGACCTCCTTTTAACACCAAAACTGTTGATGTATGAAAAATCCAAGGTACCAATAGTAGGGACTCCTCCCAATAACTATTCCCAATTAGATAATTTATCATTTGGAATGGGGAATCCATCTACTTAGCAGCCCCACTACCATAGAATTAAATGAATGTTTAAATCTATTTTACCGGTTGCGGCCCGGTCCACCGTTTATGTGATTTTATGTTTTATAATGAAATGCAAGTGCCTGTAAGTGATAGTGGGTAAGAAACTCACTAGAGATGTGCAGGTCTTCCCTCCGTCTTACCGCTCTTGCCCCATACTCACTCTAAGAAAGCAAAGAACAACTAATCTATTCTAAACTAATTCTAACTATCCCCAAGGAGCAAAGTTATATTGAAATGAGTAAATATGATGTATTGTTTGCACACAGAATCCTACAAATAGCCATTAGATTCTTCATACATAAATACAGCAGAAAAATAACACAAAGATAGCTCTATGAAGTTAAAACATTTATTACTCGTTTTATTGTACAAGATTCGAAATAGAATAATGAAACCATTCATAAACTTGCAGAAATAATTAAGCAGGTTGGAACAATCTCACATTATGCAGCAAGCCAAAATAGAAGTAGTTCTCATTCAACAATTCACATAACCATCTTGAATCTCATATAGTCCTTCCTCCAGCGAAATTTTGGTCCTCTTTATTATAAATAGAAATAGTTCTCCTTACAAAAAGTTTCAGCATGTGTGCCAGAAAAATTCCCTCTCTCTATTCTACTCTACCTTTACTTATACATTTACAAAATGACATTTGGTTATCCATACCTTTTGGTCTTCCCTAACTCTTTGATTACAAAACTTTTTTCCTCTAGTGTGCTCACTAGGAAAATGGAATAAAAACACAATGATTACATAAAATTCTTCACTTGTGAATAAAAAAAAGCAGCCTAGGTGGGCCCAGCCACTCCATCCACGAATTGCTTCCATGCAGCTGCATCTTCCACTATTTTCCTAAAATCCATAGGCTCTAGTATTCGGACTAACACCTCATGTACAGCCAGTTGCGATTTTATCTCTGCTACCTTCTGAGGAGTGACTCTAAGCTGGTCCTCCAGCAAGCAATTGTTGACTGCAGTTTGAGCCACCAAACTCTTTACTATTTTCTCATTTAGGCCTTTAACCTGCTATATGTTGAGTTCATCTTCTTGCAACCTATCATGTAGGTATTTCAGGTGTTCTTCTTATCCTGGAAATTCCTGAAGTCTCCTGGTTGCAGAGGTCTGGCATCTATTATGCGTGGTGAGCACCCTTTTGTAAAAGTCCATGCATTTATCCCTTGTTTTCCCAACTATGGTTGTCATTCTTGCAGCAACCTTACTGCTGTAATCCATGAGCTCATGCTCAATATGCAAATTTTCTATACTCTTATGAGGTACATTTTCTGGAAGTTCTTCATTGGTCTCCAACTGAGTCAATTGACCCTGGATGACTTCTGCAATTCCTTCAGTTCTTGTTCTGAAGTCAGTCGATGTCACCAAGATCTCTTGTAATCTGATCTCGGCTTGCTTAATCTTGTAGACTTCCTCTATAATTTTTAACCGTACTTGACAAATTTTCCTACTGAGCAAGAGGGCGTGCTCTCGGAGCGGCGTGACACCCATTTTTCGCTCATTTGTTGCTTTCAATAGAGTCTCCAAAAAACTATTTTGTTGATCCAAATTTATGTGTGAATGAAATGAAAGAATAGATACAGAATCATAATCATAGACATTTTGCAAAGATAACAAAGATACAATAAACACATATTCTATTAAATGGCGGAAATAGAACAGACTGTAATACAATAGCTAGAATGGTGGTGGCTATCTTTGAGAAGAGATGTGACTGCTACGCTCATCCGTGCAAATTTGAATACAAAGTGAAGCCAAAGGAGCCTATTTATAATAAGTACGAGGGAGAGAACCCCAAAAGTCCAAAACATAACCCTAGAAGATGAATCGTCATAAAGTTTGCGGCCCCAAGGTGGTAAGTTGAACAATCAACTTCCTGGGGTCATAACTTTTGCATACAATCTCCGATTTGGGCACTCGATAGCTCATTGGGAATATCTATCCGAGATTTACAACTTTCAAATGTGGCCAAATGCATGCCATTGATAATCATTTGGCCACCCGAATAGTCAAAAAACATCATTTAGGGCCTCAAAACAGCCCTAGAAGTTTGGGACCCAAAAAACTGTAGAAAAATAACTAGGAAACTGCCACAATGGACAATTGTTTTCAGCCCGTGGAATAGGTGGGTGACCATTGATCTCCATCTAGATCATTTGTGTCTCTAGTTATTCAACTCGGGTACTTAACTCCTCTGCTTGAGTATAAGTTGTGGCCCTTCGTGTTTCCAGCTCTGAAATTTTTCCTTCTAAGTCTAATTTTCTCCACTAATAATGATATTTGACTATACCAAGGCATCCCTTTCTGCTTCCAGGATCCGATAGGACTCCTGGAGCCTCTCTAAATCCTAAAGGGTGGCATCATACTTCCTCTTTGTTTCTCGGCCTACTCCTTGCTATTTCCTCAAGGTCTCTTTCATTTGTGTCATTTTGTCTTTCTATTGGTTAAATGCTCATTTCAACTTGCTAACATTATAAGCATTCTCTTGTGCAGTTGCAACACCAATTGAGGCCACCTGCTCTGGATCTTCATCTACATTTTCTACAACAATTTTCTCAATAACTATGGTGATCTCAAGCTGGTTACCCATTTTCAATGTCTTCTCATATCTCCATACAATTGTTTTCCGCTTGGGGTCAAAGAATACATCATCCAAACGTGCTACCTCATGCTGCTTCAATGGAGTGAAAGGTATTAACCCTAACTCAACCATAGGAAGGTGACCTCCTGTCAATATATCTCCTGATGTGGAAGGGAAACTTTATGGATTATCTTTAGCAGTATTTTTCTCTCTGTTAGGTATAACTCCCGATTCAATGTTATTCCAATGCCAATGCATATATTTATACATTTCAGGCAGTGGTTGAGATTCCGACCGGCCTATCCATATTCCTACGTAACTGTTCAGCTTCCTATTCTTTATTTATTTATTTACAATATTATAATCCCTAACGGATTATATTCTAACAATCCCCCTCTTAATCCGAAGGGGTGTTCGTAAGTCTGAGCATGTTTCTGAATCTTTCAAACTTTTCTTGTCCAAGCGCTTTGGTGAATATGTCTGCATCTTGATCATTTGTGGAACAATGTCGAAGATGGACTGTCTTGGCCTCTACATGATGTCGAATCAAATGATACTTTGTGTTGATGTGTTTGGTTCGATCATGGAATCTAGGATTCTTATCCAGCTTGATTGCAGAAGTATTGTCGACCAATAATGGAGTGGAATTTTCTTGTTTTTCTTGCAAATCTTCAAGTATCTTCCTAATCCATACTATTTCTTTCGTTGCTTCAGCTGCAGCCACATATTCTGCTTCTGTTGTTGAATCTGCTGGAACTGGCTGCTTGCGTGATCTCCATGAAATAGCTGCTGATCCAAGACTCATAGTGTATCCAGAAGTTGATACTCCTGTCTCCTTATCGCCATCAAAATCTGAGTCTGAGTA
>LPNX011234437.1:947128-1016469 GCA_001517045.1 Pseudotsuga menziesii
TGAAGCCCAACATTGATCTGATGTGTGCCTAGTCTTTCCACACCGCTTGCACTGCAAATCTGATCTTTTTCTGAAGTTGTTTCTGCCCCCTCTGCCTCTGAAATTTCTTCTTCCTCGTCCTCTAGAAGGGTCTTTGGATTGGTCTTTGCCGGCAAGGGCAGCACCAATACTAGATGCCAAAGAGTGCATCTCTAATCTGGAAACTATAACTTACAGAATGCTTAGAAAAATATATGGGATGTAGGTTTAGATTCCTGCTCCTTTACAAATTACAATATGATTCTGCAGCCTATACAAATAATTCTACAGCCCTATCAAAACAATCTTGCAACTACTCTATATTTAATTTTGCAACTCTATATCATTTATTCTATAGTGGTGTTTATATAAACAATACATTTCAAATCTTCATCGAAGATGAAAAATACAATATCTTGCAGCACCACTTTTCAACAGGCAGCTCCACGCAGTCTTCTTCCTTCAACTCGGTCTTCACATCCAGAGGAAATAGCTCATAGCTCCATACACAGAAAACTAGGATTTATGAACATACACAGCAACTATGCTCATACAAAACAAATGGGTAATACAACCGTATTATTCTTAATTCATACACATGAAAATCTTGTATATTGTGCAAGGGTCAACATAATGATTGCACAGTAGCAATCTTCCAACTGCGCAGGTAATCGTAGGCTTCTAATGCTTGGTTTTCAAATAGGGCAGCTAACGCTTGGTCTTCACATGCAAGACTTAGGCTCAGTCTTCAATCAAGTCTTCAGTCAGCAGCAATCACAACAGCAATACTCCACGTAGCTCTTCAACGTAGCTCCAATACAGGCCTCTTCAATTCGTAGCGCATATAAAAATATATATACTCAATGCATATGGATACACAACACTCCACGCTCAACCAGCGCATATATATACAACGTAGCATCCATATATACAACACATATATTCTCAGTCACCGATAATTCCAATACAGGAGCATATATCATACATATGAGCAATATTTGCAAAATTTAGGTTTTATGCACCTCCACCGGAAAAACTAGGGTTTGCTTCCTCCACACTATTTCAGCATTCAAGGCAGTCTTCTCCACGCAGGTTGCAGCTCCACACTAGTGTAGCAGGTCGCAGCTCCATGATTCTCAGGCTCTCAGACTCTCCACGTAGTCTCCAATGCTCCATCATTCTCTCCACGCAGCAGTCTCAGGCTTCACGCAGTATAGCAAGGATGATAAGCACATTTCCATATCCTCTGCAGGTCCCATTGAATGAGGGCAAGATCAAAACTCTGATGATGAAATTAATCAGATATGGCGTCCCGACCAGATAGAATCACTTTGAGAGTGCGTGTTTAACTTTGAGAATCACTTTGAGAGTGCGTGTTTAACTTTGAGAATCGCTTTGCGAGCATGGGCATGGCATAATATACTCAACGCAGCAGTAATTGCAGTCACGATTCAATACTCAATGCAGTAATTACAGTCTCAGCGCAGTCAGCTCAACGTTACTCCAAAAATTAGGGTTTATGCACCGGCAACAATAGTCATGCGCGCATAAAGGCTTTTACAAAATTGCACCAATCCAACGTAAGGGAGGCGATAGGGTTCTGCAGCTTGGTCGTGAGTTAAAGCAGGAGATGGATGACGTCTCAGTACAAGCGCAAAGGCAGAATGGGTGGATGCAGTCACAAGAAAATGGTGGATTCTCACAAAAAAAACATTGTGAATATTATTTTAGACTGTGGATTTGCAGGACGATGGAGTCTCAATACAACGAGGATACTCACCACAACAGAGTTGTAGCACACTGTCTGGAAATGAGAAGGTGAAGATAGAACACAGCTCAAATTAAAACTCTTGCAAATAACGCATACTGTATCCAAGGGACCGTTTCATACCTCAATCCACATCACAGGTCTGGAGGAGAAATGCATGCATCTGGCAGACTGATGGAGTAGGCAGTCTGGAAATGGATTGAAATGCAGCCAGGCAAGAGTTACGGCAGGCAAATAGCCAGGCTCTGATACCACTTGTTAGGTATAATTCTCGATTCAATGTTATTCCAATGCCAATGCATATATTTATACATTTCAAGCGGTGGTTGAGATTCCGATCGGCCTATCCATATTCCTACATAACTGTTCAGCTTCCTATTCTTTATTTATTTATTTACAATATTATAATCCCTAACGGATTATATTCTAACACTTTCGATTTTCCATATCTTGATAGTATTTCTCCTTTTGCCTCAGCTCCTTAGCTACCCTATCTGCTTCTTCTTTTTCTCGCTCAGCTAACCCTTTCTGCTTTCTTTCTTCCTCTTCCTTCTTTTTAGTAGATTCTTCTTATTGGTTTTCTCTCTTTGCCTCTTCATCCAACAAATTTATTGCACCTTCTACTAATCTTCATGTTATTTCTTACTTTTCCCTCTGTGCAGCTTCTTCCTCTTGTCTTTTTTGTTCGGAGGTGCTCCTGTTGCTGCCTTTGCCTCTGATGACTGTGATTTTCTTCTTAAGACGCTTGTTTAGATCAGCCATATTACAAGAATTTCGATTTACTTCTTCTTATTTTCAAGGGGGATTGGATACCTGTGTAGAGTTTTTGTTCTCGACGCGTTTCGGACTGCATAGTTGAGTCCATCTTCAAGAGAAAACATATCTCAATTAAAAGCTGCACGAATTTTTATTATTTATATTGCTATGATCTTCAGTTTAATTTTTGAGAGCCGACTTTAATTTATTAATGTGTCAATGTACAAATAAATTTTTATTTTTAATTTTAATTTTTAATTTTAAAGAAAAATTTTTAATTTTTATTTTTAATTTTAAAGAAAAATTTTTAATTTTTTAATTTTTTAAGGAAATTTTCAAAATTTTTAATTTTTATTTTTAATTTTTAATTTTTATGTTTTGTAGGGTGTGAATGATCGGTTTCCAAGAGTCACAAAGGGTAAGGCCATCATCCCTATTGAAGTTTCTAGGGTGTTTCTCAATCTCAATTGCTTCCCGTATGCGTCTCTTGTTGTAATTCTCCTCAATTGCTAAGACTCTTGCTTCTTCAATGCATACATGGTGGTTAGTCTTAGATGAGTGCTCAGCTACTGCTGACTTCTTAATTCTTCCATGGGTAACATCTGCACAATGCTCCTTTAACCTTGTCTGAATTGAGCGTCCTGTCTCACCTATGTATACGTACTCTGATCATTTGTCGAAATGATCAGAGTACTCGAAGTTTACTTTTACAAGTGCATCGTGTGCAGCCACCTTACCTTGACCATCATTTCTATGAAAGCTCTTTTCACCAAAATAGAAGATTTCCAGATCTTTCACAAATTCTTAGAAAACTTATAACTCCCGACATAGAATGGCATCAACGAGAAAAAAACCTTCTTCATATTAAACAAATAACTCCCAAAACCATCTAAGAAGAGTTGTCTTACTGCTTCTTTATGTACCACATAATCAATGGCATACTTGGGAAGCAGTAAATGGGCTTTGGATCCCCCATACATCCTCAAGTTGGTGCTCTCTTCAGAAAATAAACAGTCTCCATATTTCATTATAACATCCCGAGCACCCTCAGACAGGCATTTACATTCTTCAAGTAAAATTAACTAGTAAAGGGGCATTAAGAACTCCTCACAAATGAGCTTGTAAAAGCTGTGATATTTGTGAGCCCACAAAATCTGGTATGCTACATAGATGTGCACTTTTCCTTCCTTCCAAATGCACTTTAGCTTCTCAAATGGATGTAAGTAGAGTATAAAGTCAATAAAAAAGGATCCCAAATAAAACTCAGACTTTCGCCAAAGCAATCCTTCCTATGTTGCAGTTATACAGGAGGACAAACTGTTAGCTATGATATCTACCCAATTGAACACAGTCCCCTCCATGGTTACATGGTACATTAGTGGTATCCACCCAATCTTGTAAAATCTTCCATTAGCTCTATGGAAGATCATGTTAAGCATTAGGGTTACTAGCCTGTATGGGGTGCGAAGACTGGCAGTCTCATATTCCCCAGATGCCCTTTGCTGGAAGGAATTTCCCTCTGTCGTCATCATCTTCGCACATCCAATGTAATCAATAGTCAAACTATTTAGCCAGTCATTGGTCATGCTGACTTATAAAACTGGCAGATTGTAAGATTTAGCTATGAATGGAGGGGTAAAAGAGGCAAATTCTTTATCTTAAACATTATACATAATCATCCCTTTCACATCAAACTTATACAAAATCCATCCAATCACCTTGAAGCAAGGAAACAGCTCGAATCATGTGGATACTTTTGTAATTCGTGATCTTAATATATTTCCAAACAAGGGTAAATATTCCAATCCTACGTCTAGAACTTTCTTATCCTGGAGCATATGATAAATATGCCCCCACATGAATTCAGGCTTGGCCCCGGTGACAAATTTAGTGTCCTCATATACTATTTCTCTTTGACGTGTGATTTCTACTTCTGATTCTTCATCTACAACTTTGGATTTCTTCTTTCCTTTCTTAGGAATGGTATCGGGTACAAACTGATCCTGTAGAAAACACAACAAAACATGTCTTAGCATCCCTACTATTAGAAACCACATGCATTCAATGTATATAAGAAAACTAAATAACTACTCTAGGAGCTATCATAGAACAAGATTAACCAGTATATTATTTACCATATCATCTTTAACCATCGAAATGGCTTTGTACCGTAAACCCTTGTAGACCACAATAACCTAAGGTGAGGTTGAGGCACATGACGATAGAAACCTATTTCACCTGTGGCTCTGACTGAGATAATTGTATGTCATTCTAAAATACTCAACCAGATATCAACCGAGCCATCTTTCACAACCAATGACTGACTCTCTATGAGACCTACGACCTACAAACAAAGACCAGGAATCCAAAAGTGGTGATCCCAGTCTGCCAGCCACTAGGGCCAACCTATTCCACCTAAAAACCTAGGCCACAAAACCAAACTGAATACAGGGATTTTGAAGCCTTCTGGTGGGGAAAACATCTCTCACTATAGACTAGTATGAACCAGTTGAGGGAGTGTCGGTGGAAAACTCAGGTCATCTCGGCCTCTCTATTGCACAACCAGGGTCGTGAGAAATCCATGTCTGAATGAATGAGTATTCAGGGATGTTTGAGGCAAAAAAGGCAGGGAGAAGGTAGAAATACTATGGCCAAGGAAAAACTAGGTTAATATATAAACATGGCTAGTCTGGATAGAAGAAAACCAAAGGCGGGGAAGAAAATATTTTAAAACGACTACCTCTAGTCCTGAAACCTTGAATGCACTACCTATTGATCCGGGCCACAAAATCACCATCCTACCAATCAAAAGATACGAGTTAGATCCTACCTGGTAGGAGAAGCTCGACGGCAGCTGAAAATGCGGTGCCAAAATCCCCATAGGATCCAGATGGCAGCTTCGGTAGATGCACGCTCAGAATGGGAGGTAGCACCCAAAGTCCTCAACAATAG
Organism: Pseudotsuga menziesii; assembly: GCA_001517045.1. NCBI lineage: Eukaryota > Viridiplantae > Streptophyta > Pinopsida > Pinales > Pinaceae > Pseudotsuga > Pseudotsuga menziesii. The sequence continues at coordinate 952,623 of LPNX011234437.1, forward strand.
TAACAGACACTCAAAACGGGTAAGCTCCACAGGCTTCAACAAATCTTGACACTTGCAAAAAAATCATGAAAACGACAATGAAACCAAATGGCTATGTATAAGAAAGAACGGGAATAGACACTTAATGCAGTCAATGAAGTCTTTATGCTGCACGAGCATGAAGGAACGTCGTTTGGCACCTATATGAAAATCATCTAAAAAAATCACGTTGGCACACGAAGTGAAAAAATATTCGATAGCGGCAGCTCGAAGACCATACTCCTACTGCAATTATCAGTGTTCTTCACAAAAAATCAACCACTAAGGCCTTCACTTGACCTTCCTGACATTGCGGCACAAGAAATGATCGACAACAAAACACTTAAATGACCTGCTACCATTGGTTCCAAAAAGGAACGATAGTCATCGCTGTCAGCTCTCCCCAGCTAAAACAACTCAACAAAGGACATCGGCTACAAAGGCAATACCTTTGCCGTTAGTTGCGGCTAGAATGAAAACACTTCTCCGACAAAGGTTGAAAAAAACATCGCAACATAAAATCACACAGTCGGTTGGCAAGCTATCGGATAGAAAACCAAAAGGTAGTCGCTGTGTCGGTGAAAAAAAAAATATTCCCAAAGCATCAGATCAATCAAACTCATAGAAAACATGGCAAAGCGTCGGATTGAAAATCCAACACCACTCCACTATGTCGATGAAAACGCAAATATTTTTCCGATACACCGGTCCAAAGATCATCGTTAAATTGGCTTGAAAACATCGGAAGGAACAGCATACAAATCTTCGTTGTGTCGGCTGAAAGACAATTTCTTTCGATACGTCTGATCAAAAGGGCTTTCATACTTGGTGCGAAAAAAAAATCCTTCAAAAATAAAACCAAGTTATGAACAACCATTTCAAAGGGTAGAAAAAGTCTAAGTAAAACCCACAGCTAAGAAATTAAAGGGGGCCCCAAAACATGGAAATTGTTTTGGGTAGTGGTTGCAGCAGCAACACATCCGTGGCTAAATGTCGAAAAAGATTAACTAGGAAAACACAATCTTCCAATAATTCATCTAGAAAGTAGGTGAATAAAATCAATGAATTTTATTTAAGATTGATTACTTGTGAAATATATTCATTATTAATTTTAGCCATAAAATATTGTGTCTATTTGTTTTAAGCAAGCAAGCAACGATACAAATAATGCCCCTATCAGAGGAACGCAACCCGGTGAAGATGAAAAACAACCAAATTAAGGTCATGGTGTGCATCTCGGTATTGGATCTATTCACGTGCTATAAAAATCGTAGTATGGATTACAATTAAAAATAGTTCATTTCAAATGGTGTACTAATTGCAATATTTCATGTTTCAACTCCAAATCATGTAGAGGTTCAACGTGTAGAAGATGAGGCTAGAAAAGAATATGAACATCATGATGTGGCCCCATTAGGTAAAGAACACCACAATGATGTTTTTTTTTATTAATTAAATAATTGTAATAATAATAACAAAACATATCAATTTAACATTTCTTTGTCATTGCAGCAAATCCCCCCTTGCAACAACGTCCACATCATGAGTACATGACCAATAAGATAGTAAGACAATAACATGCCATCAAACTGAAGGGGGAGTTGCAGATGAAGAAGATGAGTTGATTTCTAATTTTGTTATAAGAAAAAGAAAAAGAAACAGAAAAATAAGTGATTGTAATAACATTATGACAACTTGTTTTTTATAATATACAGTAATGACATGAAGTATTTTTTGTCTACGAATGAATAAATGAATGAATTCTATATGTTATATGTTAATGAATGAATGTTATATTTTAATGTTGTAAATTCATTCATTTCCAAGCACATACATTGGGTATGGGGAATTGAGAGTGACACGAGTGGGGGGAGGGGCCATATGAGCTTCTGCCTTCACATGGTTTGTCCTATTCAATAGAGAATATTAAACTATTCTTGAAACAAAGAGAATATCAACATGGTAATAGGCTTTATTCTTATGTATTATAGATTCTTATAAATTTTGAAATGCATGTCTATTTCTTAAATTCTTTTTTCATAAATTTTAAATTTCTTGGTTCATTGATTTCTATAGGACTCTACACTAGGAATTGCAACTAATCACTAGCATATGTGGAGAGGCTACGTCAAATGTACCCAAAGGTACATAATACTCATGAATCTATCTTTTTTTTATGTTGTTTTAGTTATTTACTTTTCATGAGCATTGCGGTGGTTTAATTCATTTATTCTATGTAGTTTATTTCATTTACTCAGCTGATGGTATGCATCTTTATAATACAACTTTGACTCAAATTTTGAAGCATATTGTTTGACTTAGATTTGATATAAGCATGGGTTTGACATAGTGTTTATTTCATTCATTTGTTCTTTTATTCTATTCTCATTGATCATGATGTTTTATAAAGTTGGTCCAAGGGCTCTTCCAATTTGGTTTTATTATTTTCTTAATACACATCATTAAGAAAGGATGACACAACAATAGCTGACACCACTAAGGATTCCATGGGATTATGTGTAAATCTAGTATGATCCTCCTACCTTTGATGGTCAATGCCATATTTATTCTTGGTCCCAAGTATGTTCCACCCAGCTTGAAAAATCATTATGTTGAACTAAAAGGTGCAAAGGTGAAGTCAAGGTCATCCGTTAGTTGTTGCCTTTGGTAGTAGAGTGTTGACATCAAAGTTTAATTATCATGTTTCTATTGTTTTTTTTTAATTCAATTCTTAAATGTTGGGGTAAAATTTATATCATATTAGTTTCCATTCATTGTATATACAAATCAAATTTGTGATGTAGCCAATCCAACATGAAATCCTTAAAATTCTTGTGACCAAATACTAAAAATATTTAGAGATTAATTTTCTTTCCTCCTAGAAATTGAATATACGTGATGTTACCTCCCAATCCTACACTCAAAATTAAAAATCCAAAAAACTCAAAGTGCAAACCCATTATAACTTAGTAAGGATTCCCACTATCACCATAACAACCCTTTCCTCACTTTAGGCCAACTCTCCTCCAATGCAATGGAGGCTTCACTAAAATAGGATTATTAAAGCCATGAAAAGGATTTTGAAGGTCATGTGAAGAGATAACATAAAAAAATACTTCCATGTCAAAGAATACTAAAAGTGGGGTAATGGAGGACCAAGACAAGTGCCTATCCAATATAGGGCCAATGGAGTCAAGAGATCAAACTAAGAGAGTAGTTTTATGAATGACTAAGACAAATAGAACTGTTATACATGATAACCCTCAACTTGTTGTTATATAATGCAAATATGTACTTGGATGGTCCTAAAGGTGCGTCCATCAAACAATGCTATGATGGTGTGTCCTACAATGAAGTATTAAACTAGAAGAAAGTTAATATCTTCAAAAGTAAAACAACAAAGGGAATATGAGTCACGTTAAATCCTTCCAATATGGTAAATATACTCAATATTGGCCTCTATATTAACAATAATTAGACATTACAACATTAGCTTCACATATGAATACAAATAAACCTTTTCATTTTGTTTTCAAATGGATTACAAGAAGGCTCGAAGAATAAAACTCGTAATTTAACCATAAAAATGATGGAGAGAGATACTAATTAAATAGAATGAGCTCAATATCCCTTTACATTAAAATGGTAATTGTTTTCCTCGATGCACTGGTTTCTTGAAGAAAAATACAATAATTCTCTCTCATAACCAACTCATGTGACAGGTGAAAGAACAATAAAATAATGAGTGGCTATATGAAGTGTATCCTCCTAGTTGGTTAACCATGTCAACATGTTCCAACGTATCCTCAATCCTCTACAGTATATTTTCTCCACTAACAATCTTCAATAAACATTCAACTACCACCTTCAAGTGACACGTGTGGTTTCTCCATAAGGTACACTGAGTAAACCACCTCAAAATAGCATGTGTAACATGAGGTCTCGATAAGTGTGCAATGAAGCACCAATATAAGGATTGGTCCATTAAGGGGTGAAGTGGAGGCTCATAAATGTTTAACCAATGTCAATTATATCAACCAAGGTTAGGATACCTCCTCAACTAAATCCATAGCACACTCCAATGTCTAACAACCCTCATCAACTATTCAAATAGTTATCTTCAAGAAAGGATTTAATCCCATGAGGTGGTGGCCTCCATCCACATGCATAGCCATAATTAATTTCAACTAACTCAAAGTCTCAAACAACAATAAATACAGAATAATTGCCTTAACATATGCCATTGAAACCCTAGACGAGGGAGCACTATATTTAGGATGGAATTAAACAATATAAAAATGCCAATCAAATGCTAACTAAATCTTCAAGTGTTAGGGTGTTCTCATCATGACTGCAGTAGATTTTGATACTAGAATCAAAATGAAGACTTATTTTGGGCTTGAAACTGTAGTTTCAATTCCTTGCATGGTATATTTTTTGCTTCAATGAAATTGCAAGCTTACTGGGTAATTGATTTAGCTTTAATATCACAATTCTAATGTTGGAAATTGTTTATGGTGTTATACTCAAGGTTTTACTTCAAGTTTGAAATGATATTTTGATAACATGTATGTTGGTTGCATCCTCCCTTGACGTTGGTATTGACCTTAACACCTTCTGGACTAATCCCAATGTGTTGGTATTCCTTCTTTGTGGATACTTTGACTGAGAAAATAAGAAAGCAATTTACCATAAGTCACATAAAGAGGATATGTCATAATACTAGTAACGATTAGATGTCCCCATATTTTCCTGTAAAGTGGAAAGGTGGGGCGAGTAGCTTGGAATCACCTATGATCTAGTTGAAACTATCTCTACTAAGTGTCTATGGGAAAACCATCGATCTCATCTATGGATTTGGTGGATGTGATGGAATATCACTTAATAATTGTGATCAAGTCGCCCCATACAAATTAGGGGCAACAATTAGCTCAACTTCCTTTACAATAAATTAATCATAAATCTTTAGGGTTGAGTATCTATTGAAAAAAAACCACTCCAATCTAACAAACTCCTAACCAAATACTAAAAAAAGGTGGTCAAAACCCACGTGTACAATGTATAAGAGATACAAATGATCCAACAAAGTGAATGCCTCCTCCAATTCAGGAACAAAAGATAGGAAACTCAATAAAATATCTAAATGCCTATTCCAAGGCAACACTCCACTTAAATATTTCCACATGCAACCAGCGTTCTAATCGTGTCCACTCAACAAAAGCAAAATTTTTGACCGCCTAGATCAACCCCTAAAGTAATATGTCCTCCATAAAGGTATGTCATTATGTCCACATAGCAACATATGGGAACCTAGACCTAGCGTTGAAACCTTTATATCCATTTCAAACCCAAAGATCTCCTCAATACAAGTGATAGTATCCAATAACAAGTCGTAGAAGAGGAACGAACTAAGAAATAAGTCACCAACATTGCCTCCAACATGGAGTAGCCTTCATGAAGTATTCAAGAAGGTCTGATGAAACGGTTCCAAGAGGTAATGTACTCTGTAATAAAGCATTGAACCATGCATAATAAGTATTCCAAATAAAAGAGAATCGTCCCAACAACAAACAACCTCTTCACACTAGGAAAAAATTTGAGCGCTATCCAAGAAAACGATCAAACTACCTCCAAAAATAGGATGTATGATCAACAAGGCATAGCTATGTGTGACATGAGAGAGCTCAGAAAAGGTAGAGGCCATCCTAAAACACTATGCAGAATGCTCAGATAGACCATAATGTTCATAGGGATTGTTCTCATGTTGTTTTGATACCCAAACTATAATATGAATAGGTCTAATTGCTTTTTACGACCACAAAAACTACCCAGAATCAATGTTTACTATTGTTATGGCACCCATAACTGAAGATGAATTTTTTCCTATTGTTACAATGTGAAATCACGCCCAGGAGTGGATATGTGAGGATTCTTATTGTTGTTAGGAATCACAAGACCCCATAATTGACATAGAGTCATCCCAAATCTGATAATCAGATTTATCTATTGCTATTTATGTCTAGGAATGTGCCATATCATGGAAATTTGTTGCAAAAGGATAAAAAATAGGCCCAAAATCTACTTGGTATGCCTTGGCCTGCCTAAACTTTAGAAATGAAGAGGTTTATTGTTTCCCAATGCATAGGTCAGCCCAGATTGTGCCCAATATTTCCCATAAGTTTGAAATAATGTTGTTTATCACTCCCCTTAGATGTATGGATAACCTTGTCTTGATCACCAATCCCCAAGTTTTGTCTGCCATCCATATAGTAATCTTACATTACTAAGAATGATTCATAGTTTCCTTTTTCCAAGAATACCAACCCTGATATAATGCTCCCTACTAAATCTACCATCGGTTTCCTTATCCATGCCTTCATGCCTCATGTTAACTTCAAACTAAGTGTTTGTAGACTCTTGGCACAACCATATGAGGGAATATCAAGGTTAATCACGCTTCAATATATCCCATACATTCCATGAACATCCATAAGACAACATCATCACTCTAATATTGAACCAAAGCCATCTCAAAGGTAACCCCAGCTGAATATTGTGATCAAAATTTACCCTTGGACACCCATGCAAAATCGAGGGTCCAATAGATCAACCTTACCTAACCTGGAAATATGATGAGTGTTGATTAGGCAAGATTTAAGAAAAAAATACGAATATAATAAAATAATAATTACAATAGGGTCATCCATCACCAAAAGTGAACCTTGCACCATAATCAATGAATTCACCTCAAGTTGCTAATTGAATATCTTAGTTGGAGAGGGTTGCAAGCACCTTACTTTTTCAAATATTTTGTTTTGATTTGGAAAATTATTAGATATAATGGTCATAATTAGGACTTAGGTGTACTTTAAACATGTAATAGAGTCTCAATTAGAGACTTCATACTAAAGTGATGTAATCATTAGTTAATAAATGTAGTAATTGAAATATTAGGTAATCAAGATTTAGTATTTACATAAGTTCTATACTTCCTCCTACTATGTAACAAACATTATATCAGTCAATAATAAATCAATCTATTCTCTCATTCTTATGTGCATTCCTGTCTATGATCCTATGTATAATAAGTTATAACTGACATATTTTTCTAAATAAATTATGAGATAAAAGGATTGTGAAATGGAAAGAAATGAATGACTTATTCCAAAAGAGGGGACATGTTCCATGTCCTATTCATGAATTAAAAAAACTATCTTTTAATCATCAACGGAAAATTAAGAATTCACTCAAGTGTCAGTGTGCTACAAGTTACTAGTTATATCACAACCATACAAATAATGTTGCACTGTAATATCAATGTTGAAGCTCATTGAAAAGAAAATGTTGGAGATATTGTATCTCATGTAACAAATAAATGAAATTACATCAAACTAAAATTGTATCATCCATTCATAGAAAATATATAGGCATATAAATGAAAACCCATATCCAGGAACATGGACTTGAGAAAACTATGTAAAGAAAGTTACAACTACCAACCTTTGTACAACCTCTTACATTAAGAGCATCCATTGCAACTATTGTAAGTTGTTGGTGAGAAGATACAAGAAATGCAATGATCTGTTAAAGGACCACATGTTAAACCCTTCTAGTGGATCAAAAAATCCTACAAAGATGACCACCATGTAATATGAATAAAATGGGCATCTTATACTACTAATCCACATAATAACAAGAAAACAAAAATTTGTGAAGCATTCCTCACCCTATGTAGTGAAAAGGAAAAACCATATACATATGTGATTAGAAAATAAAAATGCTTAAACATGGAAACCTTGATATGCCAAATGTGGAAATCCATTTCGGTCATTCTTTTCACTTCATTTCTATATAGCATTTTTTTGCTAGATACATTTATGGAAATTTCCCTTGAACATCAAACCTAAAACATGTCCTTTCTTCTGGCATATCCTCTTTATGTGGCATTTTTACAGTGAAACCTTTGGAATTATGATTCACCCATCATACCTAGGTTTGTCACATTTTGATCTAGTAGAGAACCATTTGGATAATATATCATTCATATTATTGTTAGCATTAATTAATTAATCCTCCCTTGACCACCATAGCTTATTTGTCTTTTCCTAGCTTAGGAGGTTATTGCCACTTCACTAATGCCATGGGGGACTCATATGGGCCCCACATAACACTTAATGCACCTATTTGCATAAGTTTAGGAGCTCCAAACACCAATCCCTATAAGTTAGGAACCCACTCTGAGTGCCACTAGTAGTCACTGACAATTGACCCTAGTCAGTGTTCAGTTATGTTACAGTTATGCTCTAATTCCCTTCAGTTAGTTCACTTTCAGCCATCCTAACACTAGTTTGCATGGTTTAAGGGAGGTTGGGTGCATTTTCTCACCTACCTAGATCAGTTAACTAATTGTGAACTAATTTAGTTGACAAGAGTTGCATTAGTGATCTCTAGTGGTGATTTTCCCACACCGAGTTAGCACCGGAGTCAGTCTGGGTTGGTGAATTCAAATCCTACCTAATGAATTCAAATTCTTTTATATGTATCACCATTGTATTACATGTAATTTATTGATTAGTGCATTTAATTTTATTCTTCCAATTTTGTCTCCTTGTGTGTGTGATTTTGTTATGAATGATTGATAAGTCTTTAATAAATTCATCTTCTCTTCTGCAACCTTCTTTCACAATTGATTTCATTAAGGCCTGAGGATCCTATGCTTCACTAAATTAAACATGATATCATAGTAGGTATGCAGGCCAGCTTCAAACCTTAGAAACTTCCATTGATGCACAAAAATCAATTGGGTTCCACATAATTCCTTGTATTCTTTCCTTGCTCCCTCTGGATTATGTCCAAAGAATTCTAGCTAGGTGTGATGCACCTAGAGAACGTGCACATGTCGAAGTGGATATTGTTTAAATTGGTTTGATTTCGAATTGAAGTGTTTTTGAAGGTAAATAGAATATTTCTGAAGAATTAATTCTTCCTTGAATATGTGAGATGGAGAATTCAACAGCTTTGACTCCATGGATCCTCACACCCTTCAACTATATTGATTGGAGGGATAATATGCAGATAGTATTATGCAACAAGGGTCTGTACAGTGTCACCATGGGTAGAGAGGTTGAACTTCAGTAGCCTCTTGAAAAGTTGAAGTATCTGAACAATTTGGATGAAGCATTTGGCTTCATGTGCATCCACATCTCCAAAGAGTTTATATTCCATATTGATGGACTAAAAACTCCAAAGGAAATATGGGAGAAGCTCGAATCCTTGTTTGGAAAGCAGGGTGAGCTGAGGGGTCATATTCTAGAGAATGAGCTGATATCACTAAAGCCAAACAGTTTCAAAACTATATAACAATTCTTCTCAAAATTCAAATCCCTTGTCATGCAATGCAAGAAGTGTGGGATTTATAAGAAGGATGATAAATTGGTGCTCTCAATTCTTAGCAAACTTGGCCCATTATTATTAGTGATCATATCCACCTTTCACTCTAGGAAAATGACAAATCCTCACTAGCAAATTCCATCTCTTGATGCCTTCACAGAATCTCTTATTCAGGAACAAGACAAGCTGATACAGATGGGATCCCTCAAAGCCTCCACAAATCAGGCTCTCTTGGCTAGGGAGACAAAGAATCTGCAAGCAAGGAGGAAGAAAAAAGGAAAGGAGAAGAGAAACATTGAATTCAAACCTAAAGAAGATTTTGATCCAACTGATGAATCCTCAGGCTCTAAGAAGGACAAACATTGGAAGTTTGACAAGGGAAAGCGCTCCTAGTGTAAGAAAGGAAACCATACAGAGAAAGGTTGTATGAAGAATACCATAGATCAGATGTCAATACTCCTTGAATAGCACAATATGTACCTCCCTTAATGTGTAAGGAAGGTTGACTCTGGAGACAAAACTGAAGATCATGAGAGATTTCATGCACTAAAGGATGGATTTTCAAAATCTCATACCTTTCTCATTAATTCAGGAGCCTCCAATCACATGGATGCATCCAAAGAATCATTCTCTTCATTACAACTTATTGATGGTCCAAGTATTCACATGGAAGATGACACTCAAATCCGAGCTGAAGGGAAGGGTTCAATAAAATTAGAGCATGAAGTGTTCAAGAATTACCTCTATGTGACCTCCTTAGTAGCAAATTTGTTGTTTGTATATAAGATGACTCATATAGGCTCACCAAAGCGAGTTGTATTTGGTCCTAACTCAGTGGAGATCTCATATATCTCAACTAGGAAGTTGATAGGAAAAGGTGTTGCAAACCATGTCTCCAAGGCATATGAATTTTGACACTTTCTTCCATACTTAGATCTGTTTCACTCTCAGATTCCATTTGAAAGGGAAGGTAAATTCATCCTACCAAAACCGTTTACATATGATAATGTTTCCATTAATGTTTCAAATTCAGAATATGAAGCATAGGACCAAGTTGAATCAGTTAATGGAATTCAAGATGAATTTCAATTCGATCCATATCTAGATCCAGTCCCTACTCCAAATCATAGGCCTAAACGGGATCAAAAGGTTATTCAAGCTGCTGGGAATATGATTGGAGAGTCATTTGACATGAGGAGAACACGGTATTAGTTTCAAAATGAGATCCTTGCACTATTTCAAGCAAACCCACTTCTCCCAAAGAGATGCTTCATGATGGTAAGGTATGATCAATAGTTCTGCTCACTGAAGAATAGTGAAACATTGGATCATGTCACTCAAATTGACAAATTGGAAGGAAAAATCTACATCGAAAATCCTAAGGGGTACATCGATTCTCTCTTGGCATGCAAGATGAGGAATCCATTGTGCAGGCTCAAGCAAGGCCCCAGGGCATGGCATCCCAAGTTCAATCCTTTCATATTGTCAAAGAGGTTCTAAAGAAGCAAGATTAGCTGCAAAAGGAGCAAATTTCTTCTCCTATTTGTCACATGCACAGTACCAAGAAACTAGTGCCCATAAGGACCATCACACTACATTACTGCTCAACAGAGATGCAGACTACCTAAATTTTTCACAAGTCCTTTTACTCAAGAAGAAATTTTCTCTTGGTGTAAAGGCTTGATTCAGTTGTTGTTCCTAGTTTTTCCTGCTTATTTTGAGGGGGGGTTTCCCACGAGGTTTTCCCCATTTCCTCAGTTTGTTAAGAAATTATTTGTGCATTTATATTGTATGGGTGACCTTTAGTATTACTTTCTAGGTCCTAGGCCATCTAAGTTAGTATTAAGGGGGCATGTTAGGATTAATTAATTAATCCTCCCTTGACCACCATATTCTATTTGTCTTTTCCTAGCTTAGGAGGTCATTGCCACTTCACTAGTGCTATGGGGGACTAATATGGTGCCCACCTAACACTCAATGCGTCTGTCTGCATGATTTTAGGAGCTACAGAGACCAATCCCTATAATTTAGGAACCCAATATAAATGCCACCAGTAGTCACCAACACAAGACCCTAGCTAGTGTTCAGTTATGCTTCAATTCACATCAGTTAGTTCACTTTCAGTCATCCTAGCATCAGTTTGCATGATTTAAGGGAGGTTGGGTGCATTTTCTCACCTACCTAGATCATTTAACTGATTGTGAACTGATTTAGTTAATCAAAGTTGCATTAGTTATCTCTATTGGTGATTTTCCCATACCAAGTTAGCACCAGAGTCGGTCCAGGTTGGTGAATTTGAATCCTACCTAAGGAATTCAAATTATTCTATTTGTACCACCATTGTATTACATACAATTTATTGATTAATGGATGCAATGCTATTCTTCCAATTTTGTCTCCTTGTGTGTGCAATTGTTTCATGAATGGTTGATGAGTCTTTACTAAATTATCCTTCTCTATTGTAGCCTTCTTTCACATTTGATTTCATTCAGTCCTAAGGATCCTATTCTTCACTAAATTAAACAATTCTTCACATTGTGCCATTTCAATCCCAAGGGCTCGTTTCCAAACATGGGCTCCATCTTTCTTGTCAACAACAGAAAAGCATTGATAATTAAATTAGCTAAGTGCATTGGTGCACTAATGATGATACAAGGAATTGAAAACCATAACCATAATTTTTTCACTCAATTAACATCCAACATTGGTGTTTATCTTGAAGGATTTTCCTTCAAGGAATTAATATAGGGTTGCAATATCATTCTGCTTTAATTGTTACACAATCTCCTTCATTTCTAGTGGAGATATGATTGCTTAGAATATTGTTGAGTCTAGGGCACATCGACGGTGAGAAAGTTGATGTCGACCAAGTTGAGGTCAATGAATTCAATGTTAAGCAAGTCAAATTTGGGCATGACACATGCATCAATAAAGCACCCATCCTTCTGAAACAATGATGCATAACTTGAGTGCCCATTCTTATCAAACAATGGTTGTTTTTTCTCTTAGATTAAATTCTAATGCATATACATGACTTCTATCAATTTTTTCACTCGTGCATAGGTTCATTTACATAGGCTATTGTGGTTTGAGTGGTTGTGAAGAAACATTTAAACTTGTTAATGCCAATAACCTTTTCCTTCAGAAAAAATACCATAGTTATTATTTCAGTTGTAATGAAATTACATATTGTAGATGCTTATAGCCATTTGAGAAGATCCAATGCATCTCTTTACAAGGCTTTTCCTTAAGCATAAATTTCTTTAGAAGAATATAACTAGGAAGTCTCGATTCTTTGTAGAAATTGTCTACATCCTTTACAATACTTTCAAAAATATAAAATTTCTTCATAATATTCAATAGTTCCCATATCTTTTGTAGTTATTAGGGAATTAATAAAAGTACCAAAAAGAAATCTCTTGCATTGATTGTGAATAAAAGGCTAAGATCTTAGAAAGTTTTTGAGTGAAGATATACGTACATAGCCCATGGATTGAAGGGATAGTTTCGTTTTGAATTGATCCATCCTTATTTCCCTTTACAACCCAACTATTAGTTGTTAATTGGATGCCTTCCTTTGAAAGAGCATCAACTCTAGAATTGAACTCCCTATTGACATGAAGAAAATAAATATTAGTAAACTTTGACATCATTCTTCTCACTTGTTTGAATATGGAAATTAGCAACAAGTTTTTCAACTTGAATTTTCTATCCATCTAATTAATAACCACCCAAGAGTCTCTAAAACACTTATGTTAAGATCTCAATGTAATTGTGAACCCCTTCCTAGTATTGCTTTAAATATTATAGAATATGTTTCTTCATTTAGGTAAATGGTGCCTCTTTCTCCACAAAGAGGTGGTGTGCCTTAATTGGCACCATTAGAGTGCAATCGTTTTTTTTCAAAATCATATCAAAATATCAGATCTCCGATGGTCTGTACATTTACAACGATGGCGTTGTTGTACCTCGTATGGAACCAATTGTTGTACCTCGTATGGAACCAATTGTTGGATTTCTGACACATTTCTAATGTAAGTTGTAGGATCTTCAACTTCCTTTTTCCAGAAATCTAACAGTCGGTTAAATTTATTCTGTCGGATATTTGGCATCAATGCATCCATTATTCAACACCTAGACAAATGAATTTTTTCGAATCTTAGACATAGAGGTATCAAAGATCCGACACCTTCAATAATAACTCTGTCGGATATCCAACATATTGGCACTGAAGATCCAAAGCTTAAAAAATAAACTATATCTTAAAAAATAAACTATATCGTATCTTAGACATTGGGGCGTTGAAGGTCCAATAGGTTGAAAAATATAGTTGTCGAATATCCATCATATTGGTGATCAAGGTCCGACATGTTGAAAAATATGGTCGTCAGATACTTAACATATTGGCACCGAATATCTGAGACCTCCAAATAACCAAAATTTTGGATCTTGTGTCGGAGATCCTACGAATTTTCTTTTTTAGGATAACCGATGCCATGAATCCGACATTTCGAAAATATTATTTTCATCGTATTATAGTTGACAAACAAAATCGTCAGATTTTGAGTTCAAATGTACTTTTGTTAGATATGAGTGGGTAGTTATTTCTTATAAAGGGTCTTATTTATTAAATAAGATCTACTAGGAGAAACAACACATCTTTTATACTTCATTGTTTCCTAGCCAAAGTGTTGGGAACAGTGTCTTTAGGGTTGGAATATCTATAACTCATTGATCACCCTATCAATTTTCATGGTGGTGGAAATGGGAGGAGGTGAAGCTCCCTCGTTCAAGGATATCCTATCAAAAAATAAGAAATCTATCAAGAATTAGAGGGATTTAGGTGCACAAATGACAAGCAGTGCAACATATGCGATCGAAAAGGGAGGGAGGTGCAGGAAACCCTACAAAATTGGAACCAAGCATGCAATCCAACAATGACCCAACAACATTCAAAATTGGAAACTAGAAGTACTAATAAATGCATCCCCAAGGAAGTCCAAATGCCAAAGTATGAGATTACTTCTACCAAAACTAGTGCAAATATCCAATACATGCAAGATCATGCTGTGATTGGAAAATTTATGGGGATATGGTGTTTAATTTAGCAAAGATTCAGGATCTTCAGGCTGGAATGAACCTCACTGTGAAAGAAGGTTTGAGGAAAAATAAATCCAGTGTGCAGTGATCAAACAATCATGATGAAATTGAACAGTCAAAAGGAAAAAACTAGTGAGCATAGCATTACTCTCATATTCATTAATATGTGTGTAATACAATGATGATGCAATAAGGAGGATTCAAATCAAATAAGTGTGATTTGAATTCCATAACTTGGACTAACTCCATAGCTCACTAGCTGTGGGAAAATCACCACTAGAAGCTCACTATTTTAACTTAGGACAACTAAATCAGTTCACAATCTGGTAAATGATCAAGGTAAGTAGGAAAAGGTTCCTAACCTCGTTAATTCATGAAAATGTGGTGCTAGGATAACTGGAGATGAACTAGTTGATGCCCATCAGATGACAACTCGACACAAACTAGGGTGAACTGATGGTCAAACTACCATGGTTCAGTGTGGGTTCCTAAATTATAGGGATTAGCCTCTGGAGCTCCTAAAATAATACAAACTAGTGTGTGGATTGGTAGGTGGGCCCCAGATGAGTTCCCTATTGCACTTGTGAAGTGGAAACACACTCCTAAGCTAGGAAATGACATTTTATACTATGGTTCTCAAGGGAGGATTATACTTAATCTTAACACCCCCTGTTAATCCAAACCTAACAACTTGGTCCCTGGAAACTAAGACCAAAGGTTAACCATACAATCTAATGCAAAAAGTAACTCCTCAATAAACTAAGGAAGTGGGGAAAACCTCATGGGAAAACCCCCCCTCTAAATGAACAGTGAAACCAGGAACTATAACGGAATCAAACCTTCACACTAAGAAGAGATCAGACTCTATAAAATATCTTTTCAGTGAAACATTTGGTGAATATGTCCGCAAACTGCCCCTCTGTAGGGAAGTAATGAAGAATGATAGCCTTATTATGCGCTAGTTCATGGATGTAGTGCATGTGAAATTCAATGTGTTTGGTGTGTTGCTTCTATACTGGATCATTGGATATCTTGATTGCACTTTGATTATCATAGAAGAGGTATACTAAAGGAGAAGTGAGAATGCCAAAATCTGTCAGAATCCCATGTAGCCAAACTTCTTGAATAGATGCATTCACAGCCCCTCGATACTCTGATTTAGCTGAAGACTAAGAGTTGCTTTCTTCTTGCTTGACCAACATATTTCTCCATATCCCAACATGAACACAAATCTCGATGGATATTTTATTTCAGTACTCCCACCAGCCCAGTCTGAATCAGTAAAACCAATCAGATCTAGCTGAGAACGAGCAGAATAGTGAGTCCCAAACTCTCTCATACCCTGCACATAATGAAAGATGTGATTTGTTGCCTTCCAATGTAGCTCATGTGGCTCCTGCATGAACCTAGCAATAGCATTCATAGCATAAGACAAGTATGGCCTCGAATGGGTGATGTACAATTGGATACCAACTAGTTGTCTGTAGAGAGTACTATCAACTAGGGGTGTAGAACCATCGCCTTCCAATTTGATGCTAGATACGAAGGGAAAATATGTTTCCTTGCAATCAATCATATGGAATATTTTGACCAAATATCCTATGTATCTAGATTGAGTAATCACGATCCCCAGAGATTTTTTATTCACTTCAAGGCCAATAAACCGTCTTAGAAGCCCAAGATCTGTCATGGGGAATGTTATGCTCAAAGCTGACATGATATCCTTCAATCAAACAGCTGAGCCACTAATATTGAGAAAGTCATCCACATATAGAACAATCAATGGTAATCAACCTCCCTTCTGTTACATGTAGAAATTATAGTCATACTTGCACCTCTTGAATTTCTGTGACAATAAGAAGGAATCCATCTTGGCATATCATTCCCTTAGGGATTTTTTGAGCCCATACAGATATTTCCTTAGTTTTAAAACCAAGGATGAGTCTTCATTGTACCCCTCATGTTGTCTCATGTAGATCTCTTCTTTTAGGTCACCATGGGGGGAGACACACTTCACATCCATGTGATATACCTTGCACTTCTTCGAGGCTACAATGGAAAAAACTAGCCTTATGGAGTTCATTCTTGAAACAAGAGTGAAATATTCATTGTAGTCCATCCCATGAACTTGTGAATACCCATTTTATACTAACCAAGCCTTGTACTTGGTAGTTGATCGATCTGCTGCTAGTTTTGTCTTGTAGCTCCATTTGCACTTAACTAGATTTCTCTTAGGAGATAAGGAGACAAGATCCCAGGTCGTGTTTTCTTGTAGTGAATCATATACATCATCCATGGTTGCCTTCAATCTTGTATCATGTAAAGCCTCTTTGTAGGACTAAGGATCATACCCTAGCATCATGAAGCACCTCTCTAGGAGAAGTGAATATGTATGGTAGAGTGCTAGATTTTCATCTTGAAATTGAGATCTTGTTCTTCTTCTGTAAGATGGATCCCCTGTATTTCTCCTGGCAGCTTCAATGAGATTTTGGGCCCATTTAAGCCTTAGATTGGGAGAAGGTGTTGGAACTAGATGTGGATATGCTTGAGATTCACTCTCAATATCAAGATCTTGATCATCTTGATCCTCCTCTTCAGAATGTGAAAATGAAATATTAGTTGAGACATCATCATATGCAAATGGAATTAATTGAGTAATTATACCCTCCTCTACATCTGGTTGTAGATCATGCATTGGATCTTCATTTAATTATATACTCTACTCTATGAAGCATCTTCTAGTTGCAATCTCCATTAGTTTGTAATCTTTTGCATCATCTGCATATCCCAGCAATATGCATTCGCTACTTTGAGGTTGGAATGATTTCCTCTTATCAAATGGAATGTTGGCTCATCCTTTGGAGCCAAAAACCCTCAGATGTGAGACATTGGTCTAATGTCCCATCAATGCTTCGAATGGAGTGACCCCAACCACTGACTTGTGAGGCACTTAGTTCTAGATGTACAAAGCACAATTAACTGCTTAAGAGGAAACAAATATGATGGAATATTTCTTGCTTCAAGAAGGCATGTAGAGCGTTGGGCAGGTGTGATGCGGCAGCTAGGGGGAGGGCGTGTGTTATAGTTGATTTTACCACACATGGTAGATCACATATATATGGCCTTCCCTATCCCTCTACAGACTCTTTGGACCTGATGGACTATTTTTGTACCTTTGATGTTTCCAATATCATCCCTAAATACACCTGTTATTTGCTATACGTGACTTTTAATCCCTTTTCCGCGTATACACGCGGATATTACCCTTAAACCCGCATACATCGAGATGTGTGCAAAAGGCCAAATGTTTTGGAGTTTTCCTTGATGTGGATCCGAATCACTTGTCTCTTGGTCTTCCATATGCCTCGAGATCGCTCGGATTTGACCTTCCATTACCCCATTGAAGCACTATATAAGGAACCCTTTGGATACATTGAAAGAGGAGGAATTGAAGAGCAAGAAAACTATAGTCCATTGTTGTTGTAGCTTGCTTATACTTGAGTCTGCATCCCTTTTTTCCCTTGGAGAACTTTGTGTTCTTCCCAAGCTTACCTTTTCTTGTGAGCTTGCTATTGAGAGATGGAGGATTGAGGTGGTGGAGGCCCAGGTGGAGGACTCAGTTTCTCCGGTTCGCAGACATGCCGACAGAGGTTGTCACTCATGTAATCTCTAATTTATATTAATAGAAATATCTTTTCTTGTCCAATCATGTGCATTTAAATGAATATTGAATTCATGGATTCTTTTAATTGTTTATACATTATTGATTATATATGCTAGAGTAGGTCTAACACCATTATATAGCATGCTTGTCTTGTTTGCTATTGTTGAGAGAGCAAATTGCTAACACAAGCGGGATTGGAAAAGCTCAACGAGGATCTACATCAATCGTCTGGAATAAGGTATGTTTCGAGATCCTTTCGTGTTAGATGTTTTATTTCTCTTGAATATTGGGAAGGGATTGATTTCTACGGTTTCTTTGTCTGTTGTGGTACACCCCAAGCCATAGGATTTTTTCTCCGTAACAGAATTGGCAACCATACTAGGGAGGTTCCTAATCATTTCCTTTGGGGATTTTTTCGGCATTCAATGTGCTTGAATTGCTCTAATTTCTCTGTTTCTGAGTTGGGTCTGGGGGCATGTTTTCCCAATAGTGTCTTACAGGAGTAAATTTTGTCTCAGCTTGTATGTTTGCCTTCTTTTTATCTCTTTTTCTTCATGTACATGGGTTTTACTTTCATAGTCGCATGTACACGTGGGTTTTCCCTGAATATTCACGTATATACACGGATTTACTGAGAACAATCATGTATACCCTAATTTTTAGCCTTTTGGGAAGATTAAGTGTTGCTGGGTGAGTTTGGATAATTGTTGAGTCTTCTTGGATGCTTCTGGAGTCTGTATACATCCCTATTTTTTACCAGAGACACCTTGTTAGTTTAAATTTTTTTAAATGTTCTTGTCATTTCATTTTCTATTTTTTGTTTTGGGATTAGTGCATTAGGTCTCTTTTACCTTGGTGCTTTGCTTGATGGTTGTCTGTTAGTGCTTGCAGAGTCTGTGGGTTATAGAGTTATACTTTTGCTTTTTTATCTCATTAATTTTATTCAAATTTGCTTTGTGCATCATTATGCATTGTTTGCATTTTGCATTAGAATGGTACTTGCCTTAGGTTTTCTTGGAGAATATTAGTCAGATTTTCATATAGGAATGATTGCATATTCATTTGAAGGAAAAATTTTGCACTTCACGTAGTAGCATACCATGTTCTTCATTTGACACAGTGCATTTGCATTGATTGTTAGGTGTGCATTTTACTTCTTGTTGCGTCATAACATCATTAGTTGCACGACCATTTTCCCTTTGAGTAATAAGCAAATTAAAATCAACGCATAATAAAATGAATTACACTCATTTCTTTTATAGGGTGCACCAACAAGACTAGGTTTTAGGGTCTTGGAATAGTTCATTGAACCCTACTCCTTCGAAAGCATTTTTGACAACCCTTCCTCCCCCTAATTCATGTGGTCCTTCGGACCGGAATATTGCTACTAGTCATGTTCGTACTGCGACTGCTCGCACGGTAGTATCTCAGAGTCAAGCACCTCCTATTGTGTCGGGAGGTCATATCCATGTTTCTGGATCGTCTCATGTTCCATCTCATGGAGCTCCCCATATCACTAACTATGGACATTCTCATGGACAGTCTTATGGATCGCAGTATGGACAGAACTATCAACCCTATGGGTACAGGTAGCAAAAACCCTCTTACTCTTCCAATTATGGCTTTGTAACACCTCATAATCAAGGTACCCCGCACCACAATGCTTCCATGCAGCCCTATACGAGTCAAATGGGATGAGGTTATTATGGCCAAGGCCATCGTATTTATAGCAATCAACCTTACATGAACCATAACTATCAGGGAGCGTGGCAAAGACCGGCTCAACCTAGGCTCCCTTTCCTCACGACATTAAACTTACCTGACTTGTCGAGACTGATGAACAATCTAGTATCTCATGACCCAGCCTGGCCGGATATCCCTAACAAGCTTCCTTCAGACATTCCCAAGTTTGCGGGTAAGGCTGGGAAGATCCTAGTGAGCATGTCACCACTTTTCACCTTTGGTGCTCTTTCAAGTCCTTACACGACGATTCAATCCGTTTGAGGCTATTTCAACGCACCCTCACGGGGCCTGCGTAGAAATGGTATATAGAGTTACCGAGGGGGGCATACGCTTTATTTGATGACCTTGCCATGACTTTCCTCAACCACTCTCAGCTACCCGTACGTTACGATGCCGGTACCAAACTCTTGTCGACCTTCTGGCAAGATAAAGCCACACACATTTTGAATCACATTCAAGAGTGGCGTAGATGGAAGCGGTTGATTAAAGCCTTTATACCACTGAAATTTCTCCTTGAATGGTTCCTCAAATCGTTGTTACCTTACATCACAAAGGATGTTTCTACATCCGAATTTCAAAATAAGGAACAAGCAATATTTAGGGCACAAGAGTTGGATTTGATCTACACTCAATTCGGACTTTTGTATGGGATTATAACTAATGCTCCGTGATCTAGTTTTGATCCCAAGATCAAGCCTGGACCACATGCTGATGGCATTGTGGGCTCTACAAGTACCAAACCTACAGATTTGGTTGTGAAACAAGTGATCCAATTGTCTATTAACCAATCTGCATCAAGAGAAGCCACGGCTTCGTCTCAACCTACCCAATCGGTGAGTGTAATTTATGTGCAATCGTTGGACCCAAAGGGAAACCAACAGCCTGGAAGGAATAAGAAAAAAGGGAAAAATAACTGTAAGGGTGGGAATAAGAACAAAAATGATAATTATAATGACAAGAACGCTCGTAATGCTAGGGGGGGCAAGCAGACTAAACGTAAGGTGAAGTTTCCTTGTAAGTTGTGTAAGCACGACCACCTCACTTACTTGTGCCCTTGTATGGAAGATGCCTCGAGGTTTATAGCATAGGGCCTAGCTGTGTTAACGAATCCTTTACCCAACAATAAAAATATGAACTCGAGGACCATCGATCCTAATTGTGCATCGGGTGGAAGTCAAAATCCGCCAGAAGCCAATAGTGGTCATGGACGCATCAACATGATGAGTGCTACTAAGGTTGTGACTCGTACGAAAGATTATGGTTCGTCACAACCGGACCTTGGGAAAGAACCTTCTCCACCCAAGAACCCTTTGCGTATCAAAAAACATACGGATAAACTTGAAGCTCTGCCTCGCATTCCTAAGGGAGTCCTAAAGAGTTCAGGGCACAATCCTAATGCCTGAGCTACCCAGAACTATTCAATTGTCGAGGATTTGGGCCAGACTCCTTATGCGATGTCCGCACTTGAAGTGCTTCAGACTTGTCATCCATAGAGGATGGCTTTATTGTCCGCTCTTGGGGTTAGTGACAATATCTCTTCTTCCATTATCAAATTTGAAACCATGGGAGTATAGCCTCGCTTGCCTTACTACGTGTCTCTTTTGATTCAAGTAGAGTGTCTTAATAAGACCGTCAAACGCATTGTCATTGATGAAGGTGCTGTTGCTTCTGTGATGTCTTTGTCATGTTAGAAGGGTTTAGGTTCTCCTGATTTGTCTCCATCCGCTACCATGTTGACAGCTTTCGATGGTAGATCATTTCGGTCGCACTAAATTATTCCTTCTCTAAAATTCCAATTGGGAGGGAAGACTGTTGCGATTGAGGTTGAGCTGGTTGATGCGCCCCTTGACTACAATATTTTACTAGGTCAAAATTGGATGTATAGTATGCAAGCCATAGCTTCCTCCCTCTTTTGAGTGATATGCTTTCCGTTTAATGGGAAGAGCCACCCATTGAATGAAGCCATTATTGAGGCCATGTCTGGGGTTGAGCCACCTTGGGAAGAGTTGCATCATCGATCATATTTTCTTCCTGAGCTCAACCATGTGGAGCGTGATGGCTTTAGGGAGATTCTTAGTGAGAATATTGGTAGGCCCGTAGTTCCATTTAGCTCTCCTGGTCAGATGGCTGATGGGAACATGGAAAATTTATCACCAACTATTCATATCAATATTTCTCGTGATCCTGGCAAGGTTGAGAATGTCTACATTGAGGCTGAATGTTCCCCTAATGAGATCAAGGAGTATACCGTGTTGTTTAAAGAGTTTCATGACATCTCTATGTGGTCGTAAGATGAGATGTCAGGTATCGACCCTTGTATTGTCAAACATGAGATCAAAACCTATCCGGGTGCGAAGCCGGTTCGACAACATTTGCGTGCGGTGAATCCTAGAAAAGCACCCGCCATTAAGGCTGAGATAGAAAAACTTTTGAAAACTGATTTTATCTATCTCGTTCCCTTGACGGAGTGGGTTTCAAATCCTGTTCCAGTAGATAAGAAGCAGGGAGCGATCCATAAATGCACTGATTTCCATGACTTAAATCGCTCATGTCCTTAGGATAATTTCCCCACACCATTTATTGTTGATCAGATTTTGGATGAGTGTGTCAAGAGTGAGGTATTTTCCTTTATGGACGGATTTTCAGGATATAATCATATTTAGATTAAGCCCAAGGATCAACATAAGATTGCATTTATTTGTCCTTGGGGTAGTTTTGCATATCGAAAGATGCCTTTCAGCCTTAAAAATGTCAGAGCTACATTTCAGCGAGCTATGACCTTAATTTTTCACGATCTCAAAATGATTATCGAAGTGTATTTGGATGATCTCACTGCTCACTCTCATCTGAGGGTGCGTCATCCATATCATTTGAGATTAGCATTCGAAAGATGCTGTCATTACCAGGTTCATTTAAATCCTCATAAGTGTATCTTTTGCGTGATTGTTGGTCGCTTGCTAGGATTCCTTGTGTCCAAGGAGGGTATAAGAGTCGATCCCTTAAAGGTTGAGGCAATACTTCAATTGTCTCCCTTGTGTAATATTAGAGATCTTCAGTGTTTGCAAGGCATGGAAAAATTCTTGCGGAGATTTGTGGTTAATTTTTCCAATTTCACTAAAGGCTTTATGCGTGTTTTGAAGAAGGACACTCCTTTTTACTAAGATGAGTGAGCCCAGGAGTCCTTTGATGCTCTTAAGAGAGCCTTAGCAAAGGCCCCCATGCTTAGTCCACCCAACTATAGCCGTGCTTTCTTGATTTATGTGACCACGTCCATGGAGACGATTGCTATGGTTTTGGTTCAAAAGGATGAGGAGCTCCATGAGCACGTCATATATTATTTGAGCTGAAACCTTATAGATGCAGAACTTCGCTATTCCCATGTGGAGAATGTTGGCTTAGCCACCGTTCATGGGGTCCAACGTTTGAGGCATTACATTCTTCTTTGCCAAACCTTGGTTGTAGATCATATCAATCCATTTCAGTTCGTCCTTACTAGAAGGATGATTGGGGGAAAATACAATAAATGGATTGTCATTTTGCAATAGTTTGATCTCGAGTTCATTTCGGAGAAATCAAAGAAATCTATGATCTTTGTGGAGCTCATATCCAATTTTCCAAGTTTGGAGGAGAAGGAAGTTTATGAGGATACGTTTGTCGATGAGCATATTTTCCTTATCTCAACCTTGAACCCGTGGTACGATGATATCACTGTATATTTGCAGACATTGAAGGTCCCTACTCACCTTTCACGGGATGAGTGACGACGATTACATCATGTAGCTAAGAACTACCTTATAGTGGATAACACTTTGTATCACCATGGGGTAGATTCCATTCTGCGTCGTTGTTTAACCCATGATGAGGCTGAGGTTGTGCTGAATGATTGCCACGGAGGGGCGTGTGGTGGTCATTTATCTGGGCTTTCTACAGCCCAAAAAATCTTGAGAGCAGGATATTTTTGGCTGTCCATCTTCAAAAATTGCATTAATGCGGTCAAGAAGTGCCACCCTTGCTAGGTGTTTGCACGCAATATGTGCTCACATCTAGCCCTGTTACATCCTATTGTCACTACTGATCCCTTCACCAAGTGGGGGCTTGAATTTATGGATTGCAACCTAGCTTCGGCTGGGGGTCATCATCACATTATAGTGGTTGTCTTTCACGAAATGGGCAGAGGCTATGCCCACAATTAAATCCGACGGTGAGACAGCCGCGCAATTCATGTTCAGCCAGATTATCACCCGTTTTGGTATTCCAAAAGAGCTTGTCACTGACCATGGTAGGCACTTTCAGAATAAAATGATGGAAGAGTTGGCTTCCAAGTTAGGTTATAAGAAAGAACATTCATCTTCTTATTACCCTCAGATGAATGGATAGGTTGAAGCAGTGAATAAATCACTTAAGTCTATTCTCCAGCGAACCATCACATGAAGCAAGACCAATTGGCATATTATGTTGTATCCTGCTTTGTGGGCCTATAGAACCACGGTTAATACTGCCACCGGTTTCTTTCCATGTCAGCTTGTGCATGGGGTGGAGTCAGTTTTATCAGTTGAATGCGAAATCCCTTCTCTGAAGCTAGTTGTAGAGCTTTTACCGGATACTTCCGCATTGGAAGAATATTTGGTCCACTTAGAGCAGCTTGATGAGCAGCGCCGAGATGCATTAGTGGCTCTAGAAGTTAACAAACGTCGTGTCAAGGTTCAGTATGATAAGTTTGTTCGTCCAAGGAGGTTTAATGAAGGTGACTTGGTCCTTTTGTGGGATCAAGCTAAAGAACCCTTAGGGGCAGGGAAATTTAATCGCATGTGGCATGGTCCTTACGTGGTTAAATGGGTCTTAAAGAAAGGCGCTTATGACCTAGTTGATTATGAAGGGACAGCCTTGGCGAAGCCTAGAAATGGGCTCTATCTCAAAAAATACTATGCATGATCTTCAGCCAAGGTTGATTGTTGTATCTTATTGTACGGTTTTTGAATTGCATAGTTAGGTTTTCTTATGGTAATCGGGTTTGTTGATTAGCTTTTGTTTCTTATGGCAGATGTCGATGGAGTCTTCCATTTACATAGGATTCATCGATGGTTCTAGCCACCACACTCAAAACTCAGCTTCAGCTGCTTGGGTGATTTATACTCCTATGGGTCAAGTATTGTCTTCATGAGGCGTATGTCTACGGGCTTATTCAAACAATGTTGTTGAATATAGTGCCATTATTGAGTTATTGTGTGATGTTATTTCACATGGTGTTCTCTCTTTTGAGGTACATCTTGATTCGCAGTTAGTGGTTTCACAGCTTAATGGCTTGTATCGTATTAGGGATCCGACTTTATTATGAAGATTCTTACGTGTGAGATTGCTAGAACGGAAATTTAAAAATATAACATACATTCATGTTCCAAGAGTTTTTAATCAAGTTGCTGACTCATATGCTAACTATGTGTTAGATTGGCATTTGTTTCATAGACCATAAGCATATCACAAACATACATTTTACACACATGTAAATCTAAATAAAATCGATCATAAAAGTTTTTCATTAATATCCAAAAAGTGACGTCATAATACATAAGTGTCATATACAAAATTGGGGCTTCCGAGCCACCAAAATATAATACACGGTCATACAAAAATGAATACACTCAGGTCTCTAAGCCTGAGGAGGAGGGGGGTTTTGATCATGATATAGCACTATGGCTCTAGCTAGCTGTTGAAAGAGTCGAACCCATGCTCGTGGTACACCAACCACCTAATGTTGCATGGCCTTAGGCAATTCCTCGACTTGAGCCATGGGTACACTATGTGTCAAGTGTATGAAGTTTGTGTGAATGCTTTGGAGCATCCGCACACATGATATCGTCTCCTCTTCCCCTCCGTCGATGAAGACGGAAGCCTTATGGCCGACATGGTCCTACATCTGCATACACATGACAGATTGTCACTATGTGTCGCCACACCAAAAATATGTATTTCGAGTCAATATATAAAAAAACACAAAAAATTGAATAATTCAAATACTTAAAAAGTGGGTTTGGGATTCATTACCTATGTCACCATAAGCTGCTCCTGGTGGCAGCGTCATATCCAGATCTCCACGGAATTATATCCCTGCATAGGGGTAGTCATCTATAGCGATGATCTGTCTCTGCCACCATGGAAAGAATTATGTTGGGTAGGGGTTAGCCACTCTACCTCTGCCCAGTCTGCGCATAAAATTTGCCCAATGTCATTGGGCTAGATCTCAAACTCCGTGTGGAACAATGTCCACTCTAGGGCTTAGCCCTGGTACCCGCTCAAAAAATAACGTGCTCAGTATGCTGCCGAACCCAAAGTTCTGCACCCTACCCATCTTGGAGTCACTGAGCTGATGTTTCATATTGCTCAATAGCTTCATGCTCCAGTCATACACTCCACCAGATAGAACACCATTGGCCATGAGGCCTGGTGGAGTGAAGCTAACCCCGCAATCCTGCCTAATGCCAATAGTATGGCCTTCAGTCCCAAAATCTGTATAGAGTTTGTCAGGATTTGACTCCCAAATTTTTCTGTCTCCGAAAAGTAGTACACAGCTATGTACTCATCAATAGTCAACCCGCCTCTTGGCCCATGAGATCGGAGGTTAACCATCTCTCCTCATAGGGACAAACCAGTGATAAATTATATGTCCTAACCCTCAATGTTGAGCGACATCCCATCAATCTGAAAAGTCTCAGAGTCTGGATCCCAGTAATCCACTAGCAGTTGGAGTAGTCTTGGTTTGGCCCTCAGGCTACCAAGACACCAAAACTTGTATAAACCACATGCCTGTAATGCTTGTTGGGAAATAAGATCACCTTGTACAGCCTCCTCCACATCACCATGCTCTCTTTCCCTCCACTCTAACACCATCCTACACAAAAAAACAAAAGTTTGATCAGTTATTCCCTTTGAAAATCCTGTTTACAGCCCTATACATGACTGTTCTCAAAACAACCGTGTATGTACGTGGGTTTGGGTGCTTTTTCCACATATGGCTATCCCTATACGTGGAAAAAACCCTGATTTCTGCGTGGGCCGAAACACACAATTATGGATGGCTTAAAAAATTAATCAGACCATGAAAATTCAAAAAAATTGCATGAAATAGGAAGAGGAGTGCATGAGGACCTACCTAGATCAAACAGGAAGAGATTCCGCCGGACGATGCTCCCAGAATTCGCTTCAGAAGTTCTAAACTCAAATACACTATGTTGGGTAAAAGTTTCAAATGATATGAAAATTTTTAATTTTTTTACTATTTATAGAAATTTTTTGAAATTTTTACCCACTTTCTATAGTTTTTGACCATTTTGGACCGTTTGAACTAATTTGATGATGTAGGAGTCCATTTTGAGGGTGGTTTGACCGTGGCTTTGATTCGTTCATGCCTACTACATGTATGATGTCTAAATTGGCATATAGGTTAGGTTTTACATTTGCTTGCATTTTGCATGACCTTATGACCATTTCATTTTAACCTTAGGTAAGAACCCATTCCATCTTGTCACGGAACCTTCTTGTTGCTTCTAGAAGTGACATGTTGTGAATGGTAGAGCTTTACCATACATGGGTGCCCTAGTTAGATCATGTTTTGTATTTGGTGCCCATGCTGACATTTTTAATTTAAGGTGTGGGAGTCCTTTGTATAGTACCGCCATGACTTTGAGCAAGAGCTTCATACTCCTCTTGACCTTTATGCTGGCCTTTTTCCCAGGACTCCCTTGTATATGTCAAGTTGTAATTGCATTATCATGATTTTTGGTTTCCTTATTGAGCATTATGTCAGCTTCCCTAACTTTTATTATCATCCATATAGCCCGAGCTTGTCTCATGTCTAGCCAAGCAGAGCCGTTTTATATATCTTTTGCAGCTTGATTCCCCGTTTTTCACTAGGAGGGGACTTTCCCTCGAGTGTCGTTATCCTGCACATGTTTCCTTGCATTGAGCATAAGTATGTTCCACTGCTTGGAACTAGTTTGTTTTCCCCTTGACACTCGTCTCCTCCTATATTTGTAACTATAAAGTACTTTTATTCTTTTTCAAGTTTTTCAAAATATCTGAAAAAGTCCAAAAAAATAAAAAAAATAAAAATCCGGACAGGAAAAGATGTTATCTTTGGCAGCAGTCGAGTCATGTCGCCTTCGAACAGAGCACTGTATATCACATCCGTTGGTTGGGTTAGTAGTTTGACTTTAGGAGTTGTACTCGTATCTCTAATTTTACCTCCACCGACTGGTTAAGCTTCTAGTCCCTATGGAGCCTCTGTCAATGCCTCATGTGTCGTGGAGATGTCCCAGTTTTGTATATTGAGTCTATGCTACCTTCATTTAGTCACCATTCACCTTTATGCTCTTGTTCAGAGGAAGTTGAAGCCTGAGTCGGCCATTCCTCAGTTGTCTTGACTTTGCATGTCGGCCATTCCCGATACTATTACTAGTTCATGCACATATTGTTCAAGTCCTTCCACATTATACAGCGTTGCTGAGTAACTCATGTTGGTTGATGGAGGATGCCTTATTTCCCTCCTTCCAGTGGATTCCATTCTATCGACTTCAGATCATTTTTTCTAGGATAGGAGTCTAGAGTCCTTTGAGTGCCTTAAGACTTACAGTCATCAATGGTAGGTTCTCTCACCATCGACAGTTCTAGGAATACATCAATGTCCCCTGATCGATGGATTCTTTCAAGTGTTCGACCTCAACACATTTATTCACACTTGTTAGATTGCACTCTAGTACCTTGATTCCCATTTTCATTATCGGTGGGTGATCTCGCGTCTGTTAACAGTATACATCAATGACCGGTAATCAGATGATGGGCTACTATGTTCAACCTCGACACCTTTATTCACATAGTAGGACATGTACTTGTAGTGGTTTGTGTAGAAGTCTTTCCAGATTGGTGGCATTTCTTATATGCTACCTCCTTGATCGTGCCAGTGTTCATGAGATTTCATCTCTCGTGACTTGATTCCAGTGTATGTCAAATATCTTCATCCATTATGGAGATCTTCATCCATGGTATATCTTCATCTTTCATGGAGATCTTGGTCCTTTGTATATCTTCATCATGGAGATCCTGATCTATTGAATATTGTACGTGGTGATGACCACACATGTCACAGTTTGTATATCATTCCTTTTCATGGCCATTGTACTCTTTTGTATCCGGGATTGATATATGTATTTGCAGTCATATGCAAAGTTTGATTATTGTATTATACTATTGGATGGCTGGTTCTTCCACCTGGTTCTTCATCACTCCACTTCTAGGATGGACTTATAATGTATTTCGGCCATCGTATTACCCCTCTGACCTCACACATTAGGGGGCATTTGTTATAGCTAATTTTACCACACATGGTAGATCACATATATATGGCCTTCTTTGTCCCTCTGTAGACTCTTTGGACCCTATGGACTATTTTTGTACCTTTGATGTTTCCAAGATCATCCCTAAAACACCTGTTTTTTGTTGTACGTGACTTTTAATCCCTTTTTCATGTATACACGTAGATATTACCCTTAAACCCGCATACATAGAGATGTGTGCAAAAGGACAAATGTTTTGGAGTTTTCCTTGATGTGGATCCGAGTCACTTGTCTCTTGTCCTTCCATATGCCTCTAGATCACTCGGATTTGACCTTCCATTACCCATTTAAGCACTATATAAGGAACCCTTTTGATACATTGAAAGAGGAGGAATTGAAGAGCAAGAAAACTATAGTCCATTGTTGTCGTATCTTGCTTATACTTGAGTCTGCATCCCTGTGTCCCTTGGAGCACTTTGTGTTCTTCCCAAGCTTTCCTTTGCTTGTGATCTTGCTATTGAGAGATGGAGGATTGAAGTGGTGGAGGCCCAGGCGAAGGACTCAGTTTCTCCGGTTCGCAAACATGCCAACAGAGGTTGTCACTCATGTAATCTCTGATTTATATTAATAGAAATATCTTTTCCTATCCAATTATGTGCATTTAAATTAATATTGAATCCATGGATTCTTTTAATTTTTTATACATTATTGATTATATATGCTAGAGTAGGTCTAACACCATTATATAGCATGCTTGTCTTGTTTGTTGTTGTTGAGAGAGAAAATTGCTAACACAAGCAGGATTGGAAAAGCTCAACGGGGATCTACATCAACCGTCCGAAATAAGGTATGTTTCAAGATCCTTTAGTGTTAGATGTTTTATTTCTCTTGCATATTGGGAAGGGATTGATTTCTGTGGTTTCTTTGTCTGTTGTGGTACACCCCAAGCCATAGGAATTTTTCTCTATAACAGCGTGTAACTACACCCTATCCACCTGACTTCTTCTATTAGTGGCGTAGATAGATCGTGGCCATAAATTACTACGCCTATGCAGGGATAGACTTCTGTGGTGATCTGGATATGCCCAAACCACAGGGAACCGCATATGGAGACATTGGAAACAATCCTAAATTCATTTTATTTTTGAATTATTTGATTTTTTGTATTTTTTGATATAATAAAATCAAAAACGTGTTTTTGGGTGGTGACACATACTAATATTGATCATGCACATGTAGATGTGGGTACTAGATAATCGGACGGCTTCCCTGGACATCGTCGAAGGGGGTGGGGTAATGATATACTAGGTGCGGATGCGGAGCATACGCTCCGAAGCATCCACACGAACTTTGTATGTTTGGTGCACAGGGTGCCTATGGCGCAAGTCGAGGACTTGCCCGAGGTGATGCAGAGACAAGTAGTAGGAGTAACCCATGCATGGGTTCATTTGTTCAGATGGCTGGCTAGGGCCATCATTTTATTTCATGATCAGCACCATGCTCCGTAGGCTTAGAGGCCTTGGTTGTACATTTTGTATCGACCGTGTAGTGTATTTTGTTGGATGAAATCCTTAATTTTGTACTATGACACCACTTTTTGGACTATATTTTAAATGAAAAAACCTATAGTGATCGGTTATTTATATTTGCATGTGTTAATGTGATGTGAATGTTTCATTATCTGTGTATCAAATTCCAAACTAACATGTAATTTTCAAAAGAATCAGAAACATGATTGTAGATCCTAGGAATGTGAATGTACGTAATGTGTTCAAATTGTCGTTCAAACAACTTTACCCGCAAGAATCTTCACAATAAAGTCGGATCTGTAATACGATACACGTCGTTTAACTATAATACCACTAACTGTGAGTCAAGACATACCTCAAGAGACTGAATACCATGAGAGATGGCATCGTGTAATAACTCAATCACGACACTATATTCTGCAATATTGTTTGATGATGGCCAGAGACATACACCTCCTAAAGACACAACTTGACCCTCATACGTATAAATGACCCAAGCAGATGAAGCTGAGTTCTAGGTGTGGCGGCTGGCACCATCAGCATATTCTACATATACGGAAACCTCCCATGACATATGTCACAACAAAGTGAAGCATGTCAACAAACCAGATCACTACAAGGAGACCAAAACTAAACTATGCAGCTCTACAATAATATACAAAGTATCAGCCCTGGTTGAAAATCTAAGCATAGTATCTTTTGATATAGATCCCATTTCTAGGCTCCACCAAGGTTGTCCCTTCATAATATTCTAACTTGTAAGCACCCCTTCTCTAAGACTCGCTTGACCACGTAAGGCCCATGCCACATGGGGTTGAACTTACCCACCCCTAATGGTTCACTAGCTTTGTCATATAAGAGGACCAAGTTACCTTCACTAAAATTCTGGGGACTGACAGATTTATCATACTGAGCCTTAACGCGACATTTGGTTACTTCAAGATCCACCAAGGCATCTCGACGTTGCTCATCAAGTTGTTCTAAGTGGAGCAGACATTCCTCTAACTTAGAAGTATCTAGTAAGATTCCTATGCCTAGATTCAAAGAAGGCATTTTGCATTCAATCAGAAAAATTGACTCCACCCCATGCACTACTTGATATGGATAAAAACCAGTGGCAGTCTTAACCATGGTTCGATAGGCCCACAAAGTAGAGTACGGCGTGATGTGCCAATTATTCTTGCTTTGTGTGATGGTTATTTGTAGAATGGACTTAAGGGATTTATTCACAGCTTCAACATGTCCATTTGCTTGAGGATAGTAACAAGAGGAATGCACTTGCTTATACCCCAAATTCAAAGATAGCTCATCCATCATCTTGTTTTGAAAGTTCCTATCGTGGTCCATGAAAATATCTCTTGGGATACCAAACCAAGTAATGATCTGATTGATAATGAAATGTGTGGTTGTCTCACCCTCGGCTTTTATTGTGGGCATAGCCTTTGCCCATTTTGTGAAGTAATATGCAGCCACTATAATGTGATGATACCCCCCAGCCAAAGTTGGGTTTCAATCCATAAAATAAACCCCCCACTTGGTGAAGGGACCAATGATGATAATCGTATGTAACAGGGAAGGATGCAAGAGCATATTCTGTGCAAACACCTTGCAAGGGTGGCACCGCTTGACTGCATTAATGCAATCTTTAAAGATCGATGACCAGAAATAACCTGATCTAAAAAAAAATTGGGTTGTAGCAAGCCCAGATAAATGACCAGCACACGCCCCTCTATGGAAATCATGAAGCATGGCCTCAACCTCCTCGTGACTCAAACATTGATGCAAAATGGAATTCACCCCATGGTGATACACAGTGTCACTAATAATGAGGTAGTTCTTAGATACGTGACATAAATGTTGACGCTAATCCTGTGAGAGGTGAGGAGGGACCTTCAAATTTTGTAAATAAATGATAATATCCCCATACCATGGGTCCACAGTCGAGATGAGTAAGATATGCTCATCAATAAAAGAATCTTCATGAACCTCAACTTCATCCAAACTAGGAAAATCTGACATGAGCTCCGCAAAGATTAATGATTTCTTCGATTTTGTCGAAACAAACTCGAGATCGAACTCTTGCAATATGACAATCCACTTATTGTATTTTCCCCCTATCATTCATCTAGTTAGGATGAACTGAAATGGATTGATATGAGCTACAACCAAAGTCTAGCAAAGGAGTATATAATTTCTCAATCGTTGAACCACGTGGACGGTAGAAAGGGATAGCTTCTCAAGATGACTATAATGAAGTTCGACATCAATCAAGCTTTAGCTAAGATAATAAATAACATGCTCTTAGAGTTGGACATCCTCTTGAACCAAAACCATTCCAATCATATCCTGAGACGCGGCCACGTATAACAAGAAATCACGGCTGTAGTTAGGTGGACTAAGCATGGGGGTTGATACCAAGGATTTTTTCAATGCATCGAAAGACTCTCAAGCTCGCTCATCCCATATAAAAGGAGTGTCCTTCCTCAAAAGGCCTTGGTCAAATTGGAAAAATTAACCACAAACCTCCGTAGGAAGTTAGCCATCCCTTGCAAACTATGAAGGTGTCCAATAGTGTGCGGGGAAGACAATCGAAGTATTGCCTCAACCTTAAGAGAATCAACCCTAATCCCCTCCTTAGAAACGATAAATCCCAATAAGCGACCTACTTTCATGCAAAAGATGCACTTTTGAGGGTTTAACGTAATATGATAACAATGAAATCTCTCAAAAACCAAGTGCAAATGATCTGGATGATCCACTCTCAAATGAGAGTGAGCAGCTAAATCATCAAGATAAACTTTAGTAATACACTTAAGGTCATGAAAGGAAAAGGTCATCTCCTGTGGAAACGTGGCTCCGGTGTTTTTAAGGACGAAGGGCATTTTTCAGTTTGCAAAAGTACCCCAAGGATAAATGAAAGTTATCTTATGTTGTTCCTATAGTTTGATCTGAATTTGATTATACCCTGAAAAGTCATCCATAAACGAAAACACCTCGCTTCCCGCACACTCATCCAAAATATGATCAATGAATGGTGTGGGAAAGTTATCTTTAGGACATGCTTTGTTTAAGTCTCTAAATTCAGTACATACTAGGATGGTTCCTTGCTTCTTATCAACTGAAATGGGGTTGGACACCCATTCAGTCAAGGGAACCGGATAGATAAATTCAACCTTAAGCTTCTTCTCTATCTCTGCCTTAATGGTAGGCGCCTTACGAGGATTCATCACACGCAGGCACTATCGAACAGGTGTAGCATCGGGATAAGACTTGATCTCATGTTTGACAATTCAAGGGTCTATCCCTAGAATTTCATCATATGACCAAGAAAATACATCACGAAATTCTTTGAAGAGCTTAGTGTATGCTTCAATCTCATCGAGGGAACAATCTGTTTCGATATCAACATTTTCTATTTTGCCAGGGGTTCGAGAAATGTTGATAGGAATTGTAGGTGACAAATTTGCCATGTTCCCTTCGGCATGTTTACCAGGATTTCCTAGTGGGATCATGGGCCTACCAACCTTCTCACTAAGGATCACCCTGTAGTCATCACACTCAATTCACTCAAGCTCAGGGAGAAAGTAAGATCGATGTTGTAACTCCTCCCAAGGACCTTATAAACCATTCATGGATTCGAGAATAGCTTCATCTGAA
The DNA here is from genome assembly GCA_001517045.1 of Pseudotsuga menziesii. Classification (NCBI taxonomy): domain Eukaryota; kingdom Viridiplantae; phylum Streptophyta; class Pinopsida; order Pinales; family Pinaceae; genus Pseudotsuga; species Pseudotsuga menziesii. The sequence continues at coordinate 987,050 of LPNX011234437.1, forward strand.
GGAAAATTGTCATCGAATCAATCATGAGAGTGTGATGACGTAACCGTACAAGTAGGCAGTGCAAAGAGGTCCTCCTCCTCCATCTGCAAAGAGGAAGGACTAGCATCTACAACAAGACCAAGGATAGCTTGATAATCAATCATCGTTGTAGATAACGACATGTCCATATTAGTAGGTATAAGATCTTCATTCGAAGTGCTTAGAGAAGGGAGAGTCCAAGGGTCTTCCAAATGCAAAGTGAGAAATGGAATCGAACTCAATGACGATGATTCACTACCAAGGATGGAACCTATGGTAAGAATTGGTGGGGAAATATTGAAAGTTCCCATCAATGATGGATACATCCCCACACCAACATTCTCAATTACCAGTTGAGAATGGTCAATAACCAGGATAGTAGATCCTAATGATGCTTTCATACCATAATTATCGAATCATTTCTACTCGACCTTGACAATCCTATCTTCAAAAGGGAAGCAAATAATACAGAAGAGGGAAGAAATGACCGCTCTCATGTTGTAAATCCAGTTACGACCTAGTAAAGTATTGTAGTCAAGGGGTGCATCAACCACCTTGACCTCGATCGACATAGTATTCCCTCCCAATTGGACCTCTAGATAAGGAAGTATACCATGCGTCCAAAAATACCTTCCATCAAATGCAGTCAACATGGTTCCAGATTTTGACAAAGTGGGAGAACCCAAACCTTTCCAACAAGCTAAAGACATCACAGAAGTCGTAGTGCCTTCATTAGTTACTGTGCATTTAATGGTGTTGTTCATACACTCCACGTGGACTAGGAAAGACACATGGTAAGGCAAGCAAGGATGGGATTCATGGGTTTCAAATTTAATCACTATGGAAGGATGTAAATCAACCATCCCAAGGGCGGCCCACAAATATTTTTGTTGCGAAGGGAAAGTCTAAAGGAATTCTAACGTGGACATTGCACAAGGAATCTGACCCAAATCCTCGACAATGGAATAGTGTTGGACAGCTCAGAAATTAGGATTGTGCCCTGAACGCTCTAGGACCCCCTTAGGAATGCGAGGTATAACTTCAGGCTTGTCAACAAGCTTGTCAATATGCAAAGGGACCTCGGGATGTGTAGGTTCTTTTCCCAAATTAGGTTGCGATGAACCATAATATTTCGCTCATGTCACAACATTATCAACAGACATCATGTTGATACATCCATGGCCACCTTCGATGTTCAACGTGTTTTGATGCCCATCAAAAGCACTTTCGGATTCCATGGTCCTCAAATTCATATTTTGGTTATGCGGTAAAGGATCTGTTAACATAGCTAGGATCTGTGCAATGAATTTCGAGGCTTCATTAATACAGCGGCACAAGTAAGTGAGGTGATCTCCCCCACAAATATTGCAAGGGAAATTAACCTTATGTTTACACTTCTTATCCCCCCAACATCAATACCATTCTTGTCATCGTTAGGGTTTCCATTCCTATTCCCACCCCTACAATTGTTTCTTCCCTTCTTCTTGTTCCATCTAGGATGTTCGTTACTCTTTTGGTTCGACGATTGCATAGAGTGTACATCCACTGATCGGGTGGGATGAGATGAAGCCGTAGCTTGTCCCGATGCAATATGGTTAATAGATAAACTCTTCACTTTGATTCATAACCCAGTCTACATGTTTGGTACTCGCAGAGCCAACAATACCATCAGCATATGGCCCAGGTTTGAACTTAGGTTCAAAATTTAACTACGGTGCATTCAGAATAATCTCATATAAGAGCCTAGACTGAGAATAAATCAAGTCTAGTTGTTGAGATCGTAAAATAGCATGTTCCTCATTCATAACTCCATATGTGGAAACATCCTTCGTTATATATGGAAATAATGACTTGAGGAACCATTCCAAAAGGAACTCTGGTGGAATGTTGGCCTTAATCAACCTCTTTCGTCTATGCCACTCTTGAATATGGTTGGAAATATGTGTGGCTTTGTCTTGTTGAAACATCGACAAGAGCTCAGTGCCAAAATCGTAACGTGCATGTAGCTGAAAGTGGTTCAGAAATTTCATGGCTAGGTCATTGAAAATATAAAGACTGATATGTGCCCCCAGGAAACTCTATATACCATTTCTCCGTAGGACCCGTGATTGTGCATTGAAACATTCGTAAACAAATTCGAAGAGCACCATAGGTGGAAAGTGGTAACGTGCTCTCCAGGGTCCTCACCATTCTTACCTTCTAATTTTGGAATGTCTGAAGGAAGCTTGGAAGGAACAACTGGCCATGTCGAATTATGAGAAACTGGTTTGTTGGTAAACTTTGATAATTCAGGCAAGTTCATCATTGCTAAGAAAGGGATCCTAGGTTGTGACATTTGGTTCCATGCTCCCTGATAAGACTGATTCATATAAGTCTGGTTGTTGTAAAGACCATGGCCTTGGCCAATGGGATAATAGCCTCCTCCTGCATGACCCATAAAAGGATACACAGGAACATTATAATTTGGTATACCTTGAGATAGGGTGCTCCATAGCCATGATTGTAAGACTGATAAACAGGTTGACTCATGGACACATAAGGTGGTGCATCACCTCCTGACACATAAGGAGGCGTGTAGCATTGCGACACGACGGTATTGGAAAATGGGGGAACAACATGGCTATAGGTAGTACTCTGTCCTGAAGGACCATGTGACTTATGTGGAGGATGTGACATTAGAAACGCATTCGAAGGAATAGGTGCAGTGGACGATGGAGCATAAGATGGAATGTAAGTCGTGCTTCTAATGTTCACATTTATAGGGACATTTCCATGAAAGGGGATACTAGTATTAGGCATGGGTAATGGGTATGAATACCCTCCCACTGTAATGTCCCCTTTTTGGAATTTTTTTTAAATGACCAATTTTCCAATTTTTCCACAATTTTGGCTCTTGACTAGTTTTGATGTCTAGACCTCCAAATTGACCCAAATGCTTCCAATTTTTCTCTAAATGTACATGAATGATAATATAAATTAAATATCATGCTAATGTATGTTTTTTGACATCCCAATTACTTCTGCAAACTTTTTTAATGTTCTGTTCAAAGTAGGATTCTTCACTAGCAAATTGGGGCTCCAATTCCCCCTGGGTAATTGCCGAAAATGGCTTCAAAAATGATCCCAAAGTCACTTGAATTTCTGAAAGAGGATGGGTATGTATAAGGAACATTTTCAAAGTCTCATATTAATCATGGTTCAGTTTATACAGGCTGTTATGACTCTTTCCAAAACAACTTGGCTATTATGACTCTTTCCAAAACAACTCCCAAGTCACAATTTCGACCCTTGGGGAAAATGCACCAAATCTTCTCCCAATGCAATAAAAATGAGTAAAATGGATTCCAATGCTTAAGTACTGAACATGAGACTTGAAATACACATTAATTACAGTCAATCCATCATACATTTATCAGAGGCACCTTCCTCCATTCGAAATAATAAGCATTACCATGGCATATATCAAAATGGAGTGGAAATGGTCATTGTTTACTCATTAAAAGTCATTTTGACATACAACTCTTGGGAATTTAGAATTGAAACTTTCTGAGAATGAATAAAATAAAATATTTAACTGATTCCAATCATAAATGGACAATTAAAGGCTCTCCCAATTCGAAATCAACAGCATTACAATGGTTCACAACAATATAGTGGGGAAAAAACATTATTTCTTCATTGTTCAACATTTTTACATGAATTATTTTGTGTAGTTTGACCTGAGAGTATTATGAACATGAAATACAGAGAATATACATCAGAACATAAGATAATAGGCGTTAGAATCTTCCCCAAATAGATCAATAGCTCACCCAAAGCGCAATCCCTCCATTGGCATGAATATGGTGTGAAAACTGGAAATAGTTGAGAGAGAGTGCTGCAGTAGAAGAATCCACATGATTTCATGTAGCTTACACCTGAAAATAAGACTCTATTAAATCTCCATGAAATACCTGAGTGGCCTTTCCAAACACCAACTAGGATGGGAATCTTTCACCCTCGAAATTGACTTAAGCAAGAAAACTAGTCATCCACTAGCTCTCACAATTCACAAATGACAATTTCACAAATGAGCAAAAGCTTCTTCTCATGGCTGATACCTGTATTTTATAAAAAGTATTAGTCTTCTAAGGTTCCAAATCCATCCATAAACAAAATCCAAGTCGAATTGGTGTGGCTTCTCATGCTATGCCATGTGGCCTCTCTCTTCACCTTCCCTCTTCTCCCAAATTTGAGTAGGAGCCTCTTGGCCTTCTGCAACTCCCAAATTCGACCTCTAAGATCCTCTATTCAGTCCTGAAATGTCATTATGTCAGTATGTCAGAATTCAGATCTGACTTGTGTCATAACTGTCATAGAATCTCCATCATTGGTGTCATAGATGTCATAAATGTAAGGGGAATCTATCCAAGTGTCCATGAAACTCCCATTTGGCTCTTCCTCTCCCATGTAAGTTAAAATTCATCCCAAATTCGACCTATGAAGTATATGGACAATTATATTAGCCTTATAATCCATCCAAAAACATTAAGCTTCCCATATATTCAAATTTGCAAGAGAAAGATACCATTTAACATAGGAATTCTAGCTAGTGAGGGCCCCATAGTATCCATGTGTCTTCATGCTCCATTGCCACTTACATTTCCTCTTGTGTTTATTTAATAAGCTACATTATTAAATATGTATTCCCTTCTAATTTCTAAACATCATTTATTATCCCCCTTATTCCAAATATCAATGCTTCCACCCCTAACCTAGGAAACTAGTGATTTTCCTCCTTGGCAATTATTTGACTTTTAGCCATTTGACAACTTTCATGAATATGGAAAATGTGATTTGGCCATTGTGACCCAATGTAAAATTTGGGACATTACACCCATGATAGGTGTGGAAGGTGCAATGTGGCCACTACCAAACCTATTTGCATGGAAAGGGATGGTAGTTCCCTCAGGCATAGTACCAGGATCTATACCAGATCCGACATTAACTAACAGAATGGCTTCCAAAAGATTTGTCATGCCAAATATAAATGGTCCAGTGCTAGAGGGTATTGGATGAGTCTCATCGCTCGGCCTCTGCGAAGAAGATCATGGGTCAGTATTTACATAATCTAAAAACTGGGATCGTGCATTATATGACGTACCAACCTCAAAAGGATTGGCTTCTCTCAGAATCCCATATACACTATCTGGCACATTCCCCACCACAGGGAACGGAGAAGGAGGAGCTTCCAGGATATCATATGTATGATGCATAGTGATATTGGTGTGTGAATCACAGTGAGTATGAGTCCACCCGGACTGTCTGAATATCTTTTGCGAAGGAGAAGGATATGTAGAAGGAAGAAGACCTGCTAAAGGTTGAGAACAACGATATGCCGCTCCTCGTTCCACGATGACTCCACAAAAATAAAGAGACTAAACTTAATTATGAACCCTGGAGAAATATAGAGCACATAGAGCACAATCCTATGAGAATATAATCCAAAATGCAAGCAAGCCAAGGGGAGGATAAATGATCTCCTGAATGTAGCAGGTATGTCTCGCCTAGGAAAGGCCTGAAACTCCCATAGACTACAAGTGGAGGTTTGTAACAAATTATAGTGGCCCTCAGCTTCAACGCATAAATTGATTGTTTTTTCCAACCCCTACCTATCCAGGACACTCACAGAATAACCTTTTCAATTACCCCTTACGATACCTAGGTAAGGAAACTAAGGTCACCCCAATATAACCAATTCTCCACTGGGCAGTCGTAGACAGGATCTATCGTATGGGAAGGGTAACAAATCCCGAATCTTGAAAGCACCAAAGGTACCTCAAAATCCCCAAAATATGAATAAGATCCTGGAAATATCTATGGTGCTTCACAAAGAGTGGCAAGGGGCTATCCCCACCACAAATGTGTATGTTGCCTCGTGCTTAACTCCTATGTAAGAGGAGCCTCCTGAGAAAACTAATTATACCAAGGATTTCACTCTCTCACCTGGACAGACACCTAAAGTGTTTTGTTTATTATTCTTGGAGAAATTTACTCACAAAAACCTATTCCAAGACTCTAAAACCTCAGCTTGTTGATGCACCATATCAAATAAAAATGTGTAATTCATTTTAAATTAAGCGTTCATTTTTTAGGTTGTGATTACTCAAAGGAAATGACTGTGTAACCAATGATGTTATGAATCAGCAGTGAAAGTAAATATGCACACCTAACAAACAATGCCAATTGAATTTTGTCTTTAAATGTGAAAACGGGGCATGCCACTACATGAGATGCATATGTTTTCTTCCATATGATAATGCAACCATTCCTATATGAAATCCTGATCATTAATCAAGTAAGCGAACCTAATGCAAGTACTATGCAAATGCAAAAATGCATGAACATGCCAAAAATAAAATATTTTTGTATTTTTGGAATAAATGATATGTAAATGCAATGAAAGACCATACAACTCCCAGACCCTGCAGCAACTATAAGACAACATCCAAGAAAGACATTGAGATAAAATAAATCTGATGCACTAATACCAAAACAAAAAGGAAGCGAGATGACAAGAACAAATTCTAACTAAGAAGTAAATAAAAAGGGTCTCCGGACAGAAACACGAGCAATAGACAGGCACCAAAAGCACCCAGGAATACTCAGCAACATTCAAAACCCACTCAGCATCTCTCAACCATCCAATTCTTACTCAAAAGAGAAGAAGCATACGCAACTGTTCATAACAAACATGCATGTATACGTAGATGTTCAGAAAAACCTAGCGTGTATACGCAGCTCTAAAGGAAAAAACCATGTACATAAAGAGAAAGGGGGTAAAATGATAGGATAAGACCTAAATTACTTCAGCATGACACTAATGGGAAAACATATTTCTGGACCCGACACAAAGACAAAGAAAACAAAGAGCAATTCAAGCACATTGTGCACCCAAAACCCAAAAGAAAAACAAGGATTCTCCCCAATGGAGTCGCCAATTCTGTTACGGAGAGAAACTTCCTATGGCTTGGGATAGACCAAAACAGACTGAATGACACCAAAAATCATTCTACTTCAATATGCAAGAGAAACAAATGTTGCTAACACTAAGGGATACAGAACATACCTTATTCCAGACGGTTGTAGTAGATCCCCGTTTAGCTTTTCCAACACACTTGTACCTACAATTCACCCTCAACAAAAACAAACAAGGCAATCATGATAGATATAAAGTGTTAGGCATACTCTAGCATATATGAATCCAACATGTATAAGAAAATACAACTACATCCATGGATAAAATATGCATAGTCATACACATGTAATGGACGAGAAATAGATATTTCTATTAATAATAAACAGAGATAACAGTGACAAACTCTATCGACACCTCATCGAAATAGAGAAACAGAGTCCTCCACCTGGGCCTCCGCCACTTTAATCCTCCATTTCAATGGCAAGCTTACAAAGCAATGGAAAGCTTGGGAAGAGCAACAATGTGTGCTCAAAAGGACAAAGGGATGCAGACTCAAGCATAACCAAATGAGGTAATAATGAACTATAGTTTCCTTTCTCTCCAATCTTCTCCTCCTTCAATGCATCCAAGAGGCTCAATATATAGCCCTCCAATAGATAATGAAGTTTTGATTCAGAGTGTTTCCAGGCATATAGAATTCCAAGAGTCAAGTTATTCAGGACTCATTGAGGAAAACTCCAAATAAATTATTTTTATCCACATCTCCTGATGTACGCAGGATACAGTGGAGCACCATTGGCTTATGCTCATTTTTAAATTTTCGTCTTAAAACCCTAGCTCCATTTACAGGTTTTTTTGGGTGTTGGGTGGAATTTCTGCCATTTTTCTCCTAGAGCTGTGATTATTGCAGTAATGCTTCTTCTTTGCATCGGTATTATTCATTCGAATCAGGGACTAAACCCTATCCACTTAACTATGAAAAGTACTTGGGCATAGCCCTAAAACTCATTGTGAGGAGTACCACAGGAACTCCGAAGTAGCTGGCCATTGAGAGGACCTGCCAAGCAAAAAGGTAAACAACCCCTACCTGATTGACTAGTTTCCACCCGTGAGGTAAACCAAGAGCTGTCGTTTGTGGCAAAGTATTTTTTGGTTTTACATGAGTAGTGGACTGAGGGGTATTTTCCCAATACGCAAGTTGTTAGACATCATTGGTGGCCGAGTGAATCCCCCAAACCTTTAGGAAGTTGAACATACTTGGGGTCCATATCTATTTCCAGTTAATAAAACACATTTTTCCAGAGCCGCCATATATTCTTTGTTTTAGCTCCATTTTCCTTGAAAATTCATTGTAACCCCATAATTCCAATATGCATATTTCATTCCTTGAGGACCCTATCCCAAATTCCACTTCCCGAAGCCTGAAATTCCATATTTGTCTATTTTTACGGTTTGCCATAACTTCTTCGATTCTCACTCAATCGCCTTCAAATTTTGCCATAGTTTTCATTTTTTAATTTTGCTTCATTGTCCCTCTCTGAAAAAAATTTCCATTCTTTCACCCCACTTCTGAAATTCACATTTTTTGTTTCCTTGTCCCTTAGAAAGTGTCCAAAACCTGGTCAACCTCAATTACCCACCCGAGTTTTTCCCCACTCAAAATTTTCCTTTTCTAAAAACCTCTTTGTTTTTGTTTTTCTACCCATTTCCACAAATATATATATATATATATATCCTTCTTATGGTTGTCACCCGCGCAGAAGAAAATAGATAAATGGAAGTAGAACTTACCGTCCTCAAGACCAAACTCGAATATCTGGATCAAAGATTTCTCGGCCTCCATATTCAACCTTCAGCCATGAGAAACCAACGACAACCTGAGTCTTCTACAGACACTAAGTTATCTTCTTCTAGCAACTTTCATGGGCCGAAGATTGATTTCCCTCGCTTCAATGGTGATGATACAACTGGATGTATATACAAGGCAGAACAATACTATAATATGCATAACACTTTTGATGTCACCAAAGTCCCACTTGCATCCTTTTATTTGGAACGTGAAGTCCTTCAATGGTTTTGTTGCTACATCAAGGATCATGAAGAGCCACAATGGACATATTTTTCAACTCCTTTTGCAACGATTTGGCCCTAGTGGTTTTGATGACTTCACAGGAGCACTCACCAAACTTTGCTAGACTGGTACTATGAGAGGGTATCATACAAAATTTGAGAAATTAGTCAAACACACAGAAGGATTGTCTGATGCATTCTACAAGAGTTGTTTTATCAGTGTTCTGAAGGATACAATCTGATTTGAGGTCACAATGTTATGTCCCAACAAAATGATAGAAATCCTAGGGTTGGATAAGTTGGCGGAGGACAAGATTAGGGCTCAAAAACACTCCAAATCCACTTTTGTTCCATTGAAAAATATGGTTTCCTAAAGACCTCCAATCCCACCAGCTCCTAGAACCACTCCTATCAAGCAATTGTCTGAATTCGAGATGCGGGAACGTAGGGAAAAAGGAATTTGTTATAATTGTAATGAGAAATTCACCCGGGGACATCAATGTGCAGAGAAAAAGCTCTATCTCTTGGATGTGGATTCTCCCCCTTCACTTGAAATTTGTGCAGCTGCTTAGGATCCAATAGATGATCAGGTAGACATTCACCAGCCACATGTTGACCCTCCTTCTCATGACGACCACCCAAATATATCTATCCTTGCATTAGTCACCACCCCACAAACCATCCAGGTCAAGGGTTTCTTCAAGAAGATTCCTCTTACAATACTCATTGATTCTGGTAGCACCCATAACTTCATTGACCCTCAGATCACCAAACAGGCTGATTGTTTTGTTTATCCTTGCTCCAGCTTTAAAGTCATGATTTCCAATGGGAGCACCTTACCTTGCAAGGGAAAGTGTCGCAATGTGTGTATATCTATTGGAGATTATACATTGCGCTATAACATGTTTTCCATGCCCTTAGGAGGATGTGATGTCATTTCAGGCACTCAATGGTTACGCACACTTGCACCCATATTATGGGATTTTGCTAAACTTTGGATGCAGTTTTCAGTCAATGGGAAAAAAACATACATTGAAGGGCTTACAATCAAGGTCTCTTGGCATCATCAGTTCACATCGCATGGCAAAATCTCCTTAAGAATAATCTGCGTGGTCTCATCGCTCAACTCCATTCCATTCAAATGAAACCATCAGTGGTATCCACTACTTCCTTGGCTCTACAACAAATTTTGGATCAATATGCATGTGTCTTTGATGAACCAATGGAATTTCCACCTTCAATACCATGCGACCATCATATTCCACTCCTTCCTGGGTGCATCCCTCCCAACATTAGGCCCATCCCTACACGGGTTTGGAAAAATATCTCGATGAATTTAATTGAAGGGATCCCTACATCTAGAGGGATGATAATGATATTGGTTTTGGTTAATCGCCTCTCCACATATAGTCATTTTTGTGCCCTTAGCCATCCATATGTCTCCTCCTTAGTCGGATAGATTTTCATGGACCAGATTTTCCGCGATGCAAATTTCACAAGTCATTTTTTGCAATAACTATTTTGCCACGCTGGCACCAAAATGAAGATGAGATCAGGGTATCACCCACAAACAAATGGTCATAGTGAAGTTATCAACAAATGTTTGGAAACTTATCTTTATTGCTTCACCTATGAACAACAACATCATTGGGAAAAGTGACTCCCTCTCACTGAATGGTCGTACAATACCTCCTACCATACTACATCTAAAAGGAAACCATGTGAAGAATTTTATGGTCGGCACTACTAGTCCTTCTTCCATACCCCCAAATCAATTCACCAGTTAAGGAAGTTGACATGGTTCTCCAAAACCAAGATCAGATTCTTCACATTTTACAGGACAATCTTCACATGGAAAGAAACCAAATGAAACACCAAGTCGATTGCCACCGTTCTAAGTGCACTTTTCAAGTTAGTGATATGGTTTTTCTTCTACTGCAACCTTACAATCAATCCTTCCTGAAAATCAAAGGGCATCATAATTTGGATCCAACATCATATGGCGCATATAAGTTTCATCAAAATCTTGGGTTCATTGCTTATAAATTGGAACTTCCTCCTTCTTCTCATGGTCACCCAATATTTCATGTCTCTTGTCTCAATAAAGTTATTGGAACCAACATCAGAGAACAAAATATCTTACTAGAACTGGATAATGAAGGATCCATTATTTTCAAGCCAGATACCATCCTCAATAAGACAACTCTTCAATGTTTCTCTCGATCCATCACAAAGGTGTTAATTTAGTGGCACGGCATGCAACCAGAGGATGCTACATGGGAACCACTCATTCAGATTCAAAAACATTTTCCACATCTAAAGCTTTGAGAACAAAATTTTCTAAGAGGGAGGGGATGTTAAGAACCTGTGTCAACCCTCATATTTATTTTTTTAGTATATTGTCTTGGATGCATATTCTTTGTAAGTCGTGCTATTAGTATGTTGTATTATCCCACATTCATGGGGAGTAATAGTTGTTAAGTCATTCAATTAGTATGTTGCATTATCCCACATTTATGGGGAGTAATAGTTGTTTATATTAGACTTAGTATATAAGTAAGTGTTGAGGCCAATGAAGGTATCCAAGAATTATTTTGTATTGAGCTTGTTCAAACGAGGTTGCCCCCTCGAAGTGGCCTTCGATCGATAAAATCCCTTTTGTGCTTCAATATTTCTGTTACATCGTTCATTCTCATTGTTCATTGTAGGAGGTTCTTCACACCAGTGCACTTTCATTGAGACTCTATGGGAAATAAGTGTCTCCCTTTTCAAACAAAAATGATAGAGACCAAAGTAACATAAGATCAACAATCACACAATGGAGAAAGGAATCCTTCCACTATCCCATCTTAGATCGAGTTTAGCAACTTCTTGGATTTTTTATGTGTGAAACTTGGAAGGAGTGTAACATAAGGATATTCAAAATCCACGACGACTGTTGGAGGAGCCTAATTCGGCTAACCGACTAGGTCCTTTAGTAGACTAATTGTAAACAATATATTATGTCGACCTCACAGATTGTGTCGGTTAGTTGAACCAATAGGTAGTTATGTAACCACTTGTAAAGCTTATATATAATCTGTAGAGTCAGATAAAGACTTGTTTCAGTTGAATGTATGAACCCTTTATCTGTTATTGAGTAATATAAGCAATTTTTATTCTTTCTACCATTCCTTGTATCTTGTATATGTCATTGTTTGTATAAAACTATAACATGTATCATTGGTAACCTTGCAATCTGATTGATTACAACATTGGTTATGTTGTCATTGGTACATGTATCGGATGAGAATGACTATAACCTGATGATATCAGAGCAAGAGATTAAGGATTGTTGGGAGGGAAAAATAGTGAATTACCTAAAAAATTGCGCTAGAAGAAACAAGCAGACTATTGCTCAAGCAAAGGAGAAATTTTTCTTTGATAAACATGAAAACTTTGTCGAATATGTCCCGTGTCCACTGAAGCCTGGATGAAAATTATGGTAAATGAAAACTAACGATAAATATGCCAAACACTGACCAGAGGAGGCCGTACAAATCTATCGGTGTGTTCAAAATAATTGCTGACGATTTCTATGAGGAACGAGTTTATGTTGATAACATTAAGGAAAGATTCTATAATGACCTTACTGAACAATTCCTTTGCTCGCTATCGACACTTTTGTTCAGATTTCTAATCGACAAAGTAGCAGGACATATCATTGAACCTCGACCATTGTTGCTAACTCCACCAAGAAACAAGAACTGGGAAGCAAATAAAAAAGAGTGGGAAAATTTCATACAAGAGAGAGAGTGGGAGTACTTCCTTAGTAAATCAACAGTTGCACCCTAGCTTACTAAAAATATTTCAGGTCGGCAAAGGGGGGCTGGTTGATCATGTTCTGGTAAAGTATAGAAATAATCGTCGACCAATGAAGAACATGACATGGCCAGCAATGGAAAATCAAAACAAAAAAAAAGGATAAAAATTGAACAATGACACACAAAAGAACTCCAGATATCCAGAAAATCGAACGGGAAAAGAGAAGGAATAGGTGAGAAGAAATAAGGGAGCAAGTTGTTGTACTCAATAAAGAAAGAAAGATGAGTATAGTCACAAAGTCAGAAGAAAATACGCCATAGTCGAGTCATGACCGACAAGAAAGGGGCGTTGATGAGGAGCTATCACCTATGGAAGAAGACTTGTGGATAAAGCAGGGTAGAGCTCTCCAACTAACTATACATGAACATATAGTACCCCATTCCCCATTACATCTTACTTAGAGTGCCCAACTATAATACATTGTTTAAGAATATTTACGTACACATGTAGGCCAAGTAGGTGTATGGAGTCAACGAGATGATGAATGAAATAAATTTGACCAAATTTTAATTCATCGACCGCGGGAAGGGAATTGGGTCAAATTTCAAACCTATTTCTCCAATCGCAGTTTTCATTTACTTTATTCAGAACGTGGAGGAGATCCTCCCCAGCCAATTCTAGCATCAAACAGTTCACCAGATTAGTTGGTATCACTGGTAAGAGAAGTATCCCAATTAGAACAAAATTTCACTTGGGTATCGACAGAAGCAGTCAACAGAAAACGACTTCTGACAGTTGAAGGAGAACCGACTGACACAGAAAATATCATTGAAGAAAACGAAGAGTGTGTATCAACCCCTGTGAATGCGCACCCCAAAGTAATATCCATCGAAAATAGTTGAAGAAAAAGTTCGGTTACAAGAAGTGACCCACCATCACCACCACCGGCGGAAGAAGTCGAATTCACTGAGATGAAGATCCAAAACTTCATTGCTTCATCTGTGAGTCGATATGGGAGGCCAACGCCATCACCAGCGAGGATTGGAAAATGGCACAATTTGTCGGTGCTCTTCAAAAAAGAGCACTCACTTGGTACATGACCTATATAGAAAAAAGCACCAAATGCAACAAAAGGTCAGATCAAACAATAGTTCATGTCATTCTTTAAAAATCCCGATCCAAAGCATCTCACCGCCAAAAAGTTCAAAATCGTTGCTTAGAAGCCGACAGAAATTGTACAAGAATACAATAAAATATTTAAAGACTTGTTGAGCCAACTAGAATATAACATTGATGAACAGTTATTGATTCATTGGTTTGTGGGTGGACTACTACAGAAAATACGAATGTACGTCAGATTAGACAATTTTAATACATATGAAGATAAACTAACCAAAGCGTTACAAGTTGAAATGGACGAGGACTACCCTGTAAATTCTGTCAATCGACGTATTGAAGAACAGCTCGAGAGTATGCAGAAATATATATAGGAAATGAGCCTCTGTGGAAATGAAGTATGGTGTACCAAATGCTCAATGGTCAGTCATACAAAAAACTATTGTCAACAAGATGATCGTCGACAAGACATATGGTTCATTCAAACAAATCGCTTTTGTGGCATCTGCCAAAAGTACTATTTACATGCAACAAAAGATTGCCCATATAATATAAAGAATGAGAAATCTCGATGGTGCACAATATGTGAAGTCAAAACTCATTCTATGGTAGCATGTCAGCTGAATTTAAAAAATAGACAGAATTACCAAGCGGTATATCAAACTAATGATGCCAATCAAAGCAATAACATTGGTAGCAATGGTAATAATGACTAGAATGATAGAAATAACAATTATCAAAGGTATGATGACCGAAGATACGATCACCAGAATGAATACTAAAATCATCGAGGGGGATTTCAAGGCCAAGGTTGATATTTTGGAGAGCAAGAGAACCGACCGTGTCATCCCATCCAGTGTTATACATGTCTTACCGAAGGGCATCGACATGCGGAATATCCATACAAAGACGGAACCAATTTAAAATTATAAACAAGTTGTGGAGTAGGTGATCACTCTTTAGAGAATTGCTCTACCATGCTCGAAAAGATCAATAATGAAAGGAATGTTAATGTCTTGTCTAGTGTTCGTAAATATGATGTTATTCAAACTAAGAATTTGTAAATTGTAACCCGATAAGGAACAAAAATTGGCATTGATAATCCACAAATAAGTAAAATAAAAAGTAAAAATGACTATCCCAACCCTGTCAAGCAAAAACGATTATATAACGATGCATCGATAATGTTTCAAGAACTAGCATCACAAGAAGAACATGAAGACCTCCAATAAGAAACTACTAACGAGCTAATCAAATTGATAACTAAATATGAGTCAGTTGCAAATTTAATAGATTTGATGTATAATATCAAAAACAAATCTGGTGAAAACAAACAAGATAAAATCATATCTATCCTACATAAAAAAATACAAAAGCAATGTTGACCCATTAGTCAACCTGGAAATCAAAGGATACCACGTCCGACAAGTCATTCTTGACCCCGGATTGCAGGTAAATATAATGACTAGAGACACATGGTAACAACTTGGGAAACCATGATTACATGAATCAGGAATATATGTAAAACTAGTCAATCAAGGACTAATTAAACAAATCGGGTATGGAAAAATGTCAACACGACCATCAAAGGTATCTAAACTAAAGTCAACTTCAAAATCATTAATCCCAAAGAAGGGTCTAGTTCCTTTCTTGCTCTAGTACATCGACCGTGGGGAAGAAATATGAAAGCAACCATATCACTCGATAAAGAAAGAATTAAACTTAAAGGAAATCGAAAAAAATTCATCGTTCCAATACATCCATCCCAAGGAGAACCTTGGACATAACCCATCGCTGACAATGTCGATGTTCGACAATTATATCAAATAAGGAATGACGGATATTATACCAAACCTAATACATACTGAGAACTACACCTTGGAAATCCTCATTCAATCGAATATAACTCGAACATTGAACTCTATGATTTTCAAATAGAAAATTACGAACTGCAAGCGCGAGAATTTTGGACGATCCATGTTATTCCTAGCAAGAAAACACAAGAGTTTTTTTCTGTCACTACGGTCCCAAATATCTTAGAAAGGGAAATCAGAGAATATCCTACTCTAACACCAGTAAGGAATGAGTCATCTACTCAACCACTACTAAGATATAAAGATCGAGAATCACCATCAATTCATGTAGAGAAAGTCTCCAAAACTGTACATGAATAAGGCCGACTCCAGAGTCTTTTCCAAACATTTACAGGTCAAGCTGCACGATAGTGGGACACGCATCAGTCTAGATTACAAACTTGAACAACTTCATCTACATACTTTATTGAAAAGTTCAGAGGGAAGAAACTAATAACACAAGAAAACATTCAGTCTTCATATAAGGACAAGACCCAGAGAAACATGTTGACATATGTGAAAAATAATGGAGAAGATTAGGTCATAAAGATGAGCGAGTCTCACTTCACTTATTTCCAAACACACTAGACGATCTACCAAATAAGTGGTACAAAATGGAGGAAGCGAGAGAAACGTTCACATGGAACGAACTCAAACAAAATTTCCTTAATGAATTCAAATTGTCATCCCAGGACGAATCATTGGTTGAAGCAAGTAAGCCGATAAAAATATTTCTACAACCAACAAACAACAAAATAGCAACAGAGAATTGACCTAGCCAACAACTGCTACGTAAAAATATCCGGTCAACCGAAATCGAACACTTGAAAAGACTTCGACTAGAGGCGGAAACCACAAGAGGGAAAATTTTCCAATGGAAAGTCAACCATTCAGAAACTTCAAAACCAGTTAGAACTATCTTCAAAATTCAAACAGCAGAAAAAGAGGACCTTGAAAGATTGACAACAAAAGACTTTCCACCAGCATTTTCACAATTTAAAGAAGGAAGTCGACAAATCAAAGAAAGAAAAGCGCCAGAATGGATGGGCGCGAAAGTTAAAATGAAAGAAGTTGACATCTCCAATGATGACAGACCTAAAATCACAAAAATAGGCGACTGTTGGAATGAAGAACAAACGGCATAAATCATCAATTTATTAAAAAAATCAAGATGTTTTTCCTCATAACTATAAAGATCTAAAAGGACTTGTTCAAGAAATGGGTGAAATGCAAATCGACATCACGCCTAAGGAAAAATCAATAAAGAAAATACCATACAAACTTGCGCACAAATACAAGGAAATTGTAAAGAAATAAATCAACGGCATGATGGCAGCCGAAATCATTTACCCTATTGATCAGTAGGAATGGGCAAGCCCAATGGTAGTCCAACCAAAGAAACACGACCCAACATGACTAAGAATATGTGTCGAATTTCGGAAACTTAATAATAGTAACCCTTACAGACCCATTTTTGACCGCTTTTGCATATGAATTTCTTAATGAAGTTGCAGGCCATGAGTGTTATTCGTTTACAGATGGATTTTCAGGATATAATCAAGTACCCACTGCTAAAGAATACCAAAATAAGACGGCATTTGTATGCAAATTTGGATCATTCGCATACAAATTCATGTCATTTATATTGATAAAAGCCCCATTTGTATTCTCCAGAATTGTTTTCAAATCATTTTAGTATTATATCTACAAAACCATGGTTATATATTTTGATGACTGGACAATCTACTCGATGCTGAAAAATCATTGTAAATGGCTCAAACTTATGCTAGAAAGATGTCGACAAATTCAATTATCCTTAAATATCAAGAAGTGCATATATGCAACTCCAATAGGAATCCTATTGGGACATGTAGTATGCAAAGAAGGCATTAAAGTAAACTATGCAAAGATTAAAATTATTCTCGACTTAAAGCCACCAGTGAATCCTAAATAAGAGTTTTACTTGGGCATACAGCATATTATATAAAATTCATTAGGCCTTATTCTGACATGACCTACCCACTATAAGAACTACTAAAATAAAATCAAGAATACGAGTGGACCGACAAATGTGTTGCATCAGTCGACATCTTAAAGAAAAAAAATAGTCGAAGTACTCATACTACGATTTCTAGATTGGTCACTTAAATTCCATGTACATATCGATGCGTCTGGAATAGCAATTGGACCAGTCCTGACTCGACCTGGTAATGATGGAATGGACCAACCAAACGCATACAATAGTAATAAATTAAACAAAGCTGAGAGGAATTACTCAACAACAGAAAGAGAGGCACTTGGAATGGTATTCGCACTTCAAAAACATCGACATTATTTACTTTCTAATCCATTTGTGTTTTACACATACCACCAAGCACTAAAATACTTAGTAAATAAACCCTTACATCATGGAAGAATTTTTCAATGGTTGCTATTATTCCAAGAATTTGAGTTTGAATTCATAGTTCAACCAAGAAAAACAAATGTCGGACCTGACCACTTGTCGAGAATCGACACAGGTGAAGAGCCGACCGGAATTGAAGATGACCTACCAGATGCCCATTTATTCTGAATTGAAATTGTATCTTTTGATGTAGCAGAAATTGCCCAATTCTTAGAGGAAGGCCAAGCGCTAGAAGGAATGAGTGATAGAAATAAGAAGTTCATGGCGACGAAAGCTACACCCTACACCATAGTAAATGGATTTCTTTACAAACTTGGATTAGACGATGTCTTACGATGATGTGTTCCCGACCATGAAAGAGAAAGTATAATCAATGAAGAACACTACGGTCCAATTGGAGGACATTTTTAGGCTGACACAACAGCCCGAAAAATCCAACAGTCAGGATTATGGTGGTCGACCATGCATTGGGATTGTCAAAAATTTGTGAACAAGTGTGATCGATGCCAACGACTAGGTCAACCTCTACCTAGCATGGAAATGTCTTTAATCTCCATAAATCCAAGCTTAACATTTGAGATTTTGGCGATTGATTTCATAGGACCATTTTCGACACTAGGTAGACGAACAGGAGCACGATATATCATCACAGCATTCGAGTATGTTACCAAGTGGGCAGAGGCCAAACCAGTCGAATCTTGCTCAAGTGAGATAGAAGCTAAATTTATATATGAGAACATCATCACAATATTTGGGTGTCATTTAACCTTGATCAGTGATCAGGGGTCACATTTTGTGAACAAAACAATCCGTGATTGAACACCAGAAAAGAACAGCATATCATCCTTAATATAATGGTGCAATTGAATCTTTCAACAAAACACTAACCAAAGTCCTAAAGAAAATATGTAACACCGACAAATATGATTGGGATGACAAGATACATGTTTTATTATGGGCATACAAACATTTGATAGGTCAAACACCATTTTGACTTGTCTATGGACAAGAAGCAGTTGTACCCTTACCCTTTCGTCAAACAAATCCTCTTATTTCTGACATACTACACATCAATGTCGAAAATTCCAAAAAAGAAATATTAATGCAACTATCCAAACTTGAGGAACACTGACTAATCGCAATACAATACCAAGAAATCCAAAAACAACAACAAAAATCCTGACACGATAGAAATATCAAAAACAAAAATATATTAGTTGGAGACCTTGCATTACTATACAATAGTCGAGTAAAAGGAAAACCTAAGAAACTACACACTGGGTGGATGGGTCCATACATTGTAGAAGAAATCAACACTAACAGAATTGTTCGACTAAAAACACTACAAAAGATTGTATTTCAGAAATTGGTCAATGGGGCCCAACTAAAACGATACAAAGATATATANAATTGGGAGACAATCACAGACATGAGCAGAACATATATGAATAATTTTGATCATGTAGACACTACCAACACCATCACGATCAAGAAATACACTGATATAAAGAAGAAGAAACGGTCCAATCAAGCCAACATGAACACCGACACCTAGAGCACAAAAGTCAGCGTGCCTTGAAAGAAACGTTGACAACTTGTCTTTCGAATTTAAGTCCACCATCAACACTACAATTAATACCACCAACCACTACGCCTTCTTTCACCCAAAAAAAATTATGCTATAAATATCCCATTGGAAGAGACTTGGATTTCATTCTATGAAGAACTTGAACACCAAAGCACCAGAGCACATCTTACCACCTATAGAACCATAGCATATGACCAACACAATGGCACCAAAGAAGTAAACCTCAAATACCAGGTCCGCAACAAACAAAATTAGACAGTTAGAAAGACCCGCACACCCTTAGAAAGGTGATTGCATAACATTCGCAACGCCAAAGTGGTCGAGCAACAATGGCAGAGGGTTTTGAATGAAATCAAAGAATGGGGGTCAAAAGCAGGTGGTCGATGGAGAGAGGAAGCTTAGAAATTAAAATCCAACACAATACTTACCTATATGAATGCACCGTTAATGGATAGCTTTGCAGGGACAAAAGAAGTTATTGTGCAATTCATCATCAATCTCTACCATAATGGGGAATTATACTTCAACACACCCGTTGAAATCAATGGCGATCGAATTTATTAGATCATGGGATTATCAAACAAAGGAGAACATGTACCCATTCGATTAAACCTGGCCCTAGTGAAAGAACTAGTCGGTACTCCATCAGGTAAAAATTTAAGAGGACTAATAGTTAACCAAATCATCTATGGCACATGGAAGATAACCGCAAAAATTGTCTCAATGGCTCTCACAAGTACGAGAATAGGTTCTGACCTCAAACTCAACATGCTCGATGTAGTCCAAAATGTGGTGACAACAGGGAAATTATACCGCTGGGTTGACCACTTAGCTGAGATTATCAAGCATATCTATGTAAAATTCCAATATGAGGTTGCCCAAATATGATTCCCTTCACTGATAATATCGATATCTATGAACCATCTTCGACCAATCGAAGATAAGGAATTCAATGCCCAAAAACAATTAGCCATTTGTAATTTCAAATAATTCGCTCCGAATGGTTTCCGACTGGGAGAAACAATAGAAAAAATCTAGTTAGACACATGGTTTCGGCCTTAAAAATCAAAACAGCTAGATGGTGAGTACCCCAGAATATCCGACGGAGTCTACCACCGACGGCACATATCCAACTTGAGTTGGACCACATGTCGGTATAGTACTTACAAGTGTTGGGGGCGGAGCAAAAGAACTCAACTTCTACCCTTCGATCAAGGATATTTTTTATGAGCTTAGTAGGAAATCCAACACCATATTGGATATACCCCCCCTAACAAAAAGAATTGATCAACCAATGGTTGAACCTTTAACCGACGCAGAAAAAGAAGAATACTATGAAATTTGTGTTCATCTTGATCGTGACCACACTGACGAAATCAACCCACTTGGGATTGTATTAACATCCACAAAGTATCCATAAGAGCAAGTATGTCATATTGATGAAAGCACTCAATTTGATACCCCTCTACCAAAATATGCCCTCACCAAGAAGAATATATGTCAAGTGGCCAACGAATTGTTTAAATCCTGACAGAACATGAATAGTACAATAAAAGGAAAGGGGAAAAGAAATCTCATTCTTTATGAGCCAATTGAAGATGACAATGCGGAATTATTTGATAGTGCAACTCAAATCTTGGAGGATGCATCCAAGAATAAAATCCCAGTCGATGAACAAATCGAAAAATTTATCACATAGGAGGAGCAACAACCAGACTGACCAGACACAACCCCAAAGAAAGTCAGGTTTGCTACGACGCCATCTGTCGATCTTACCCATAGTCCACCCCCTCCAACCTCGACCTCAGTTGTCGAAGAAGTTATACCGACCTCAACAACTACCACATCCCTATCCCCAACTCATTCATACATGCAGAAATTGCCAACACCACTAATGGCTCGAATTCAAAAAGATAATGACCTCCAATAATTTATCGGCTAGCTACCATATCTCCTCCCTGACTGGAAAAATTTAATAGTAAAAGGACCTGTCTTAGTCGAGGAAGCACCACATTCCACTTTAACCATTCCTGAAATTGGCGACCCTCCACAACCATCCATCTTTGAAGCACAAGTTGTGAGATACACTATAACTATTATATAGAGAAATCCTGACCCAACAAGCAATATTGTGGCAGAGCAAACTTCCTCCTTCACCCCTCGACATATCGACCAACCGACCACACCACAACACCCTCCACTTATTGAACCCTACACCATGGACACCATTGTTGAACCAGCCGATATTGTATTACCATCGACTTCTGAACCGACTTCCGAACCAACTGTTGAATCGACAATGGAAAAAATGTCAACCAACAGTTACCACAGGAGGAAATAAGCTTACTAGTCGATCCTAACTTACTTCCTTCACCTATTTCACCAATACCACTATCATCACTTGTACCAACAGATATTCCCACCAACATCATAACTTATTCTGACATTACCAACACCAGCGTCCCTAATCCTGCTATTACAACCCCAGCTACCGAGCAAAGCCAAAAAGAAGCAGTAGAAAATCCACAAGCACAACAGACAGAAATCGACAAACAGAATAAAGAACAAGAATGACGGAAGAGGAAATAGAGAAAATAAAATAAAAAACAGGAGAAAAAAAACAACAACAACAATAGCAGCATCTACAACAGTTATAGCAGCAACCACCCCTATTAGTTCATCTAAGTCAGCTTGGTCTAGCGATTACATTGAATCCATAGAAAGCCAAAGAAAAAGAACTGGATCTACTGACAAATGCAATTGACATGGAACATAAGCACAGTAGAGTGAAGACCAAAGAACAAATCAAATAGCTAAAAACATAGCAGAATGCTTTTTTAACCAAGTGTGAGAGCTTGGCACAATAATTTATCACAATTCTAGCAGGGACCAATTCTGACAAGCCCCTCGACAAAGAATATCGCATTTTTGAAAGCGTTGTGTCAACACTTCAAGAGCAATTGAAAGAAATGCGACAAGAGCAAGCTGAGGAAACCACTGTCTTACTCAGAAATCAATTCATAGCATTTACCGAAGCCCGCAAATTGTTACAGCAATATGTTATAGAATTTGTTGTCACCACAGACGTCTTTTGGAACTAGTACACCTACTACGGTCAGGCGTTTGAATAAATGCAAAAGACTTGTGAACTCATCAGTTCACTTCAAAACCAGCGAATAGTGACCAGTGAAACAATGGCACAGACCATTGATGATCAGCTTATTTTGGAAATCAATAAACTAGGAAAATTGGAAAGATGAGAACATCAATGGATTAGTCCGGCTCGATTTAGTCTTACCAACATCAAGAAAATCAGACTACGGCTTCAATGGTTGCTTTTCGCTGCTCAGAAAAAGAGGCAACCCTTGGGGACCGACATGGTTAACATCCTAGATTTGGATATTCATAAAAAGATGGAGAATTTGTTGAGTCTCACCACCCTTACCATAGACATACAAAAGGCCCTCCATGCTTGGGAAGAATTCCAACACCAGTTATCAGTATTAGGTGAGGCTATTGTAGAAGCATGTGTTTAGTAACAACCGACCACCGGTCATACCATTCCATAAGTGAAGAACAGCACAGGATTTAAGCTACTCAAATGGACAGATTGTCGTCTCCCCATTTTGAGACAAAGTAATATTTTAAGGTGGGGTAGATGTTGGAGGAGCCTAAGTCGGCTAACCAAGTAAGTCGTTCATTCGACTAATTGTAAACAATAGATTACGTCGACCTCACAGGTCGTGTCAGTTAGTTGAACCAACAGGTAATTATGTAACCACTTGTAAATCTTATATATAGGTTGTAGAGTCGGATAAATACTTGATTCGGTTGAATGTATGAACCCTTTATGTGTTATTGAGTAATATAAGCACTTGTTATTATGTCTACGTATAAATCTGTAATATGTATCATTGGTAACCTTGCAATTTGATTGATCACAACAATGACCAATCACCAAATATGTCATAGGATTATACATGACATCATGGATACCATGTAAATTACACAATGGTCAAAGAAAAATTGGAAAAGCCAAGAAAATGAAGAAATCGTCATGCAAAATTGGAAACTCAAACCCATCAATCTGATTGCAAACAACATCTCTAAACAATCCACAATCTCCATTCCAATTAAATGGTCTCCCCTTTTGACAGGTTTCAGAAAATTGAATTTCAACTAAGTATCGTAGCTAAACTCTATCCCTACAAGATTTGAAGGTGTCAACTCAATGACAAGAAGGAAATAGTGTATATTTACAAAGGATATACGGGAGTTAAAAGAAACAATGTGGCAGAACTCTTTTCCCTTGAGTATAGGCTTCAAAGAGTAGTGTGACAAGGATTCCATAAAATCATCGTTGAAGGTGATTCCCAACTAATCATACAAACGAAACTTCAACACAACACTCCCATAAAAAAACTATCCAAGTACTGACAACCAGAAGAAGGGTTGGAACAACTGGAGCGGTCATTTTCTCTAATCCATGCACTGATGTCATCCCTATTAACACCAAAAATTGTCCACATATCTCTTTATGGTCCAAACCATAATTATACATCATAATCCCACCATTATTCCATCCATTTTGACCTTCACAATTAAATTCCACCCAAATTGGGACAAAATATCATTATTCCTTCCCCCATAAATACAGGGAAGATGGGAATTTATTGTAGCATAACCCCTATTCTCCCAAAAAAGACAAAAAACCCTAAATGAGAATGGGTCAAAAACCATGCACTATGAAAAACCATGGACCAATACCATGGGCAAGAAAATCTTGGATCATCGTATAAATACATTATGAAGGTCTCCTCACATCAACTTTGCATCCCTACACTTTTTCATTCCAACACTTTTGTCACTTTCAAACAATCACATACTTTTGCCACACCATTCCATGTTGTATGTTGAGCTAAATCCATACACTCCTTGATCCAATTTCCCTTGACAACCCTAGGTGGAGAAGATTGAAGAACCAGATCATGGGAGTCATTGGACCACATCCTCAAACAGCTACAATGACCCATTTTAATAAAGGTATGTTGCATTTTGCTTTATTAGTTAGAAGAGAAACATAAAAATTAAAAAATATTTGTTGTTGCTTGTTTGTAATTCAAGATTGAGCACTTTCCTTGCACCATGAACTCTACCCTTAGATCTGGTTAATCTAAGGTAGGTGCTTTTGCACGTAGCTAGAGATAAATCTCCACTACAATCCCATGTCCATAGAACAACCAATAAAGTGGTTGATCGCCTGGCCAATGAAGGAGTCACTTGTGATCAGCAGGTATGGGATATGGAATGGTATCTAGACCTAAACACGAGGTTTTCTACTGACTGTGCAAACCTCACTAAGAAGGATTTTCACTCCTCTAATGGGGTGTTAGAGTGAACACATGATGACACCCATGACCACCAAGCAAGGTTGTGTGAAACACCAAGGGGATGTGAAAGAGGTCTAGACAAACATGTTAACATTCATGACCTTGATCATGGAGCCAACGGGGTATACTAAGGACAGGACAATGCCGAGTACAAAACACCTTGCCACAATAATGTATGAAGAGTGGTTTCCATAGTTATTGGATATGTGAATGATGTTTTGGGATTCCTGTTCATCCCACTCTGGGTCTAGTTTGTCGAATTCTTTTTTAAGCATCTGGAGGCTTTTTCTTGCTTGAAACTTACTCTCAATTCCCACCAAAGGAACTTGTAAGCTTCCCCCCTCTCATGAAAAATAAAGAAACCATCTTGCAAAAAGCATGGCTGTTAGTGGTTGAGGGAAGCGTGGTCATTGAAGTAGCAAGCAAACCTCTTATGCTTGGGTCAAACAAAAAGCAAAGGAAACAACTACAACCTACTAACGAGAAATCACAATGCACATTCAAGAGGAAATCTTGTAGGCATAGGAAGAGATGAAATTGGAAAAGAATCATCTAGACAAGGAAGAAGTTGGGCATGCTATGGGAAAATGGGTTCCTAATACAGGCACTTCAAACAACACAAAAACCAAATATTTTAAAACTATTACTCTATATTGGGAGATGAAGGCTTTAATGGGTAAGGCATTGTTGAGAAACATGAAGCAAACAATGAAATTAGGATACAATTGGATGATCTTCATGTAAGCTTAAAACTAGATGCAATATCCAAAATCACATGTGGAGTTCTGTTCGTGGAAAATACCCTTATTGCACCTTCTGGTTCAAAGGTTCCACCAATTCCACTCTCTAATTATAAATAAATTGTATAGTAGTTTCTTTGTTAATTTTTTTCTTGTTTTTATTGTTAGCTACGTATGTAAATATTCAATGTTGTGTAGTTAGCCTTTCATTATTCATAGGCAATAAAAAAAACTATGCACTCTTACAATAATCATAGATTTATTTAGACTAATAAATTTATATTTTTACTATTATATATGTTTTCCAATATTAATATAATAACTAAATAACACAAATAAGCACAATTTTTTAAACTAATTGTAACTTTCAATTAAAGCTACCTGCAACAAATAGGGGATTAATTAACATGTTGTTTCTACCAATTATTTTCATGCAAGGGAACCAAATTTAATAATAATAATAATAAAGAAAAAAAGAAAGGTGAGATTAATCAACATGCATATACGAGTTGTTTTGTTTTCATCAAAGGAGATGAAATTTAATCTAAAGGAAAAAAGGAAAAAAATGAGATTAATCAACATGTTGGAAAAAAGAGTGCTTGCAACAAAAAGAGAGATTAAGCCAAAAGAGAGAATAAAATTCTTTAGCTCTCGATAAGTTTGGTTGGTAATGAAAGAGTTTTAGTTTATATATATATGATATTTTATACAACATATATAATGCAATACAATATTGAATAGTATTTTATGGAGAAATTATGATAATGGAGATTCCAAAAACTTAATCAATCATCTATTGTGCACTCGTTTAAGTCTATAGGATCACATTCTTTGACCGATCGATAAAGAAAGGTTGTGTTACTTATAATTGATTTTATTCCTAAAAAATAATATAAAAAAAATAGGATATGGTGTATCCTTTAAGATGCAATTCTAAGGATTAGGTTGTATGTGGATCTTCAAAAGAATCTAATTGAATTTTGAAAGCTGTCATTATTGTAAAAATATCACAGGCATGTCCTTAATGAGGTTAAATTTTGAATGATGTCACTCTTGCAAAGTCCAACAAACTCAAAAAGAGTTGATGAACTCAAAGGATTCAAGGAATGCAAGCTTGGATGCATCATTGCTCTAAAGGACTATGGCCTAGCCCAAGTCATCTCATGCACATGCCTTTGTGATGTAGGTGTTATCCAAAGCTAACAATGAAGGACTATGGCCTAGCCCAAGTCATCTCATGCACATGCCTTTGTTATGTAGGTGTTATCCAAAGCTAACAATGGTCCCCCAACTACAAAGCCCATTTGAAAAGATGTGCAATAGTCATATCCCAATAAAATAATACTAGTTCAACTAAAAAGCATCGTATCAAACTTTCGATAGGCATTGACCCTTTGATTAGATGGTAAAAATCACTATATCAAACTCTGGCTAGGCATAAACTGTTGGGTAAGGTGGAAAAGAGGCTTACCAATTCTTATCTCAAATAGGTCATTACAACTTCACTAAGGAAGGAAAGAGGCTCACATAGTTCCATAAGACCTTTAGAGGTTCTTAGCTCATAGAGGATAGTCTCCATAAGATCTCAAGAGGTTCTTAACTCAAAGTTGACATTACAATTTGGTGAATGACTTGGGGTGATCCTGGGACGTTCTTAACTCAAAGAGAGCATTACACCTTGGTTGATGTGGATTATCAAGGGAGGGAATCATATAGTCATCAAGATGGAGGAGTGCTCAAGCATTTGGCATAGGAAAAAATAACTTTAGGCCAGCACTTCAAACAACCTCTTCAAATATTAGGGAGGAAAAAGACGAGTTAATTTGGACTACATACCTTATAAAGGTTAGTGATGATAAAGATGATTAATGTGCATTGAGACCAATTTTGGTCTATTGGACCTTCAGAAAGAAAAGTAAAGAACTACTTGGTTTTCTTTAGAATTTTATTTATAAGCTCAAAATACTTGAAAAGGGGCATTCCTAAATTACCATAATTTTGATAAATCGGAAGGTTATACAAGTTTGTATGGTAACAAAAAAAATTTAGCAAGTGTGTTTGTATCCTAATCTCACAAAGGTAACAAATATTTCCAACCCAAGGAGTTTTAAGAATTATCAAACTCTGTTAGGCATAGACTATTGAATAAGGTGGAAAAGAGGCTTACAAATTCTTATCTCAAATAGGTCATCACAACTTCACTACTGTCTCTTTCAATAGGAAGGAAAGAGGCTCACATAGTTCCATAAGACCTTTAGAGGTTCTTAGCTCATAGAGGATAATTTCCATAAGATCTCAAGAGGTTCTTAGCTCAAAGTTGACATTACAATTTCGCTAATGATTCATGGGTGATCCTAAGACGTTCTTAACTCAAAAGAGAGCATTACACCTTGGTTGATGTGGATGATCAAGGGAAAGAATCCTATAGTCATCAAGATGGAGTGCTCAAGCATTTGGCATAGGAACAAAATAGCTTTAGGCGAGCACTTATAACAAACTCTTCAAAGATTAGGGAGGAAAAATATGAGTTAATTTGGACTGCATGCCTTATAAAGGTTAGAGGCGATGAAGATGGTTAACTTCCATTGAGACCAATTTTGGTCTATTGGACCTAAAGAAAGAAAAGTAAAGAAATACTTGGTTTGCTTTAGAATTTTATTTCTATGCTCAAAAAACTTCAAGAGGGGCATTCCTAAATTACCATAATTTTGATAAATTAGAAGGTTAGACAAGTTTGTATTGTAACAAAAAATTTGAGCAAATGTTTTTCATCCTAATCTCACAAAGGTAACAAATACTTCCAACCCAAGCAGTTTTAAGAATTATCCAACACCTTGTTTTACTATTCAAGTCGCTATGCAACTCATGAGAGTTAGCTATGTTGATCTCTTTACACTAGTTATAAGATAGATACTTTTAGTTTAAGATTAATGACCTCCTTATAGTATCTTTATACTAATAGTTGTTTTTATTTGAGATTTTGGGGTGAACAATCACCTATGTTTTTTCTAGATTGCACGAGTATGAGACAAATGTATTGTCCAGATTTATGTTATAGTCATATCCCAATAAAATAATACTAGTTCAACTAAAAAGCATCGTATCAAACTTTCGATAGGCATTGACCCTTTGATTAGATGGTAAAAATCACTATATCAAACTTTGGCTAGGCATAAACTGTTGGGTAAGGTGGAAAATAGGCTTACCAATTCTTATCTCAAATAGGTCATTACAACTTCACTAAGGAAGGAAAGAGGCTCACATAGTTCCATAAGACCTTTAGAGGTTCTTAGCTCATAGAGGATAGTCTCCATAAGATCTCAAGAGGTTCTTAACTCAAAGTTGACATTACAATTTGGCGAATGACTCGTGGGTGATCCTGGGACGTTCTTAACTCAAAGAGAGCATTACACCTTGGTTGATGTGGATTATCAAGGGAGGGAATCATATAGTCATCAAGATGGAGGAGTGCTCAAGCA